>AWOL01S0003051.1:0-46337 GCA_000715115.1 Nicotiana otophora | reverse complement strand
TCTCTCTCTCTCTCTCTCTCTCTCTCTCTCTCTCTCTTAATGTGCATCTTATGTGTTTATATATATGTTAGTGAGAAGGAAAGTCGTGAGATGTGTATGTGTGTGTCTAGGAAGGAAAGTTGTGATCTTTATCGGCAAGTTATCTGTCTATGGATAATTGTCTATTTATTGAGGCTGATGATAGCATCTGTAAAGGAATAACATGAGATATAGGTTTGTTGCAAAATTCACCTGAATTAAATACATAGAGTTTGCGTTTGCTTCTTTTTATAAACAACAAAAATAACAACATACCTAGTACAATCCCACAAGTGGGGTCTGAGGAGTGTAGTGTGTACGCACACCTTACCCCTACCTGGCGAGGTAGAGAGATTATTTCCGATAGACCATCGGCTCAAGAAAAAGTAAAAAGAGAGAAAGGAAGAAGACGAAGAAGAAAGAAAGAATAGAGGGACAAAGGACGATAAGGAAAAGGAGAAAAGACAACTACAGTAACAACAACAACAACAACGAAACAACATGTAAAAGATAAAATAGCATCAAATAGTAACAAACCGGAAAATACGATACACAAAGTGAACGAAACAATAAGCAAATACTAGGGTCAAAGAATACGAAAAAAACAAGGGAGCTACTAATACTACTAAAAAAGAACGGGGAACTCTTGACTATCTACTAACCAACTACCCTAATGTTCGACCTCCACACCCTTCTATCATGGGTCATGTCCTCAGTAAGTTGAAGTAGCGCCATATACTGCCTAACACCTCTCCCCAATACTTCTTCGGCCTTCCTCTACCCCTTCTCAGTCCCGCCATGGCTAGCCTCTCACACCTCCTAACAGGAGCATCCGTACTCCTCCTCTGCAAGTATCCGAACCATCTCAGCCTCAACTCCCACATCTTGTCCTCCACGGGGGCCACTCCCACTTTGTCCCGAATAACTTTGTTCCTCATTTTATGTCTCTTGGTATGCCCACACATCCATTTCAACATATTCATTTCTGCTACTTTCATTCTCTGAACATGGGAGTTCTTGACTGGCCAACACTCAGCCCCATACAACATAGTAAGTCTAACCACCACTCTGTAGAACTTACCCTTAAGTCTTTGTGGCACCTTCTTATCACACAAAACACCGGATGCGAGCCTCCATTTCATCCACCCCGCACCGATACGGTGGGAGACCTCATCATCAATCTCCCCCTTACCTTGGATTATAGACCCGAGATACTTGAAACTACCCTTCCTCGGAATGACTTGGGTATCAAGCTTCACATCCACGTCCGCTTCATGAGTCTCGTCACCGAACTTACACTCCAAGTATTCCGTTTTGGTCCTGCTTCACTTGAAACCTTTAGACTCTAGAGTCGTCCTCCAGACCTCCAGCCTCGCATTAACCCCGCTTCTCGTCTCATCAATCAACACTATGTCATCGGCAAATAACATGCACCATGGCACCTCCCCTTGAATGTGCCGTGTCAGCACATCCATCGCCAGAGCAAACAAGAACGGGCTAAGAGCCGATCCCTGGTCAACCCCATCCTTTTGGGCTAACCAGATTGAGTTTATACGTTTGCTTCTTTTTATATAAACTGGAAATATTACCGAGGGTTCGGAAAACTGCTTTGTTTCTAAATCCTTTTTGGTTATTTAAGCTTTTGCCATTCACAAGAATTATTATCGCATGTTTACTTTCTGGAGAGTAATGCCAACACAGCTAATTATAAGGTAAAATAGAAGCATTGTTGTTACATTTACTTTATGCCCACTGTTTACTAAAAGTCCTTTTCAGTCTGGTTAGAGACTGGTTAGAGGATTAGCAAATGTATAGTTTTTTAGAACCCCTAATATGCCTTTAAACGGAGGAAAATAAAAACGGATGGATAAGAGGATTCATATAGCCCAGACTCCTGCTGGTTGGCAATGAGGCATCATTGGTTGAGTTGATGGAAAGGGTATCTGCATGGATCCTTCAAATACTCATCAAGTATCATGTCTATGGACTATACTTTGGAGGAGATTCATAGATCCCATCTGTTAGAAGAATTTATATTTCGATTAAAAGATAAAACCAACGTTTAGTATGCATAAAGCCACCCTCCCAAAGCTCCTTTTTTGTCCTTTAGTTCTTTAAACTAAGATTATCCACTGATTTTCACCATGTAAGTGGTCTAATCATCTCATTGCTCTTCTATCGAACAGTCAAAGGTTTCAATATGTACATTATTTTCTTTCCACCTACCAGAAAATATGTATTACCTAACTTTATATGATCAAAACTTTGTCTCTCTAGTTCTATCAGACAATTTTCAACAAGTTCCCTTTCCCCACAAGTACTGGCACCTCTATTAGGAGTACATATTATGCGGTAATGTTCATTTTTGATAAATCCAACAATCTGCTCTAGAGACACCAGTGGCGGACCCAGGATTTTCATCAAAGAGGGTCAAAATATAAAGAAATAAACTTACCAAGAAGTCAAGCGGTATCAATACATAGTATATATACATATTTTATAAAAAATTACCTAACTACATAGTGTAATTTTCTGACAAAGGGGTGTCGGTTGACACCCCTTAAATGCATGTGGCTCCGCCACCGAGAGACACCACGATCTCTGCTTTCTTTTGTTACTTTTCCTTTCTTTCCTCTTCAATGTTTGTATTCCATTGAAAGATCTTATTGCTCCATTAGCTCATATATATTCGTTCTTGGTCACTAGGCTTGCTTAGATTCAGGATTTTTCTATGTTGTCAATCATGAAATCAGCCAGGAGTTTATGGATGAAGTTTTCGCTCAAAGCAAAAAGCTTTTCGCCCTTCCTTTGGAAGAGAAAATGAAGCTTCTTAGGAATGAGAAACATCGGGGTTACACTCCTGTTCTAGATGAGCATTTGGATGCTGTCAATCAAATAAACGGTATGTATCTATCGTATCTCTTATTGCTATTATTATTAGATTCGAGTTAGAGGGGATATTTGCCTTGTTCCTACTCAATGTTGCTCACTCACTCCAGTACCAGTAAGATTCAATTAATTAAGTTGAGCCACAACAATACCATAATGAGGATACTTACAAAGAAGAGATGGCAAGTATCACCTACCCAAGAGAGAATTCTCGTAGGTGTAGAATGGTTAGACTAAGATATAGCTCTACTCTCACAGTATCAAGAAATCCAGATATTTTATCAGAAAACAATTAGAAAAGCTACTTCAGCTGAGGCTACCTGGTGGGTTGTCAAGGTAGAGCTTGCTTAATGCATTTGTCCATAATTCTGCTAAAAGGAAAATACTGATTCATGCTTTTTGGTCACAATCAATGTTATAAGATTTACTAACCTTTGTGAGGTCTTCCATGAGTTCCATCACAATTTCTAACTTGTTTCATTAATGTATTATTTTACTCGCAGTTAGTTGCATTCACTCTATGATTTCTGCATTTATCTTTTAGCTTTCTATTAATAACAAAACAATGAATGGTTTTGGAATAAAACTTGGAAAAAGCAACTTTCCTTTTAGTTGGCTGCTTTTTTGATGGGCCTTAGGTGACTATAAGGAGGGATATTACATTGGTGTTGAAGCACTTGAAGATGATCCTGATGCTCAGAGACCATTTTATGGGTCAAATGTGTGGCCTACTGCAGGTAACTCTCAGTGGGGTTCTAGTCATTTATCTGAGGAATACACAATGGTCTTACCAAATATCATTATTTTGTGAATCACTTAAAAGGATAAATTGGTTAGTATTGTGCAAGGTACCTTGCCTGGATGGAGGGAAACTATGGAGAAGTATCATCAAGAGGCACTGTGGGTCACTATCTTCCTATCATATTCTTATATTCTTAAGCTTTAATTCTTGTTGGTCAATGACAATATTGCTATATATCTCCAAGATTGTTTTTTCCCTGCATTTCTCTTTTTTATTTTTTATTTTTATTTTGTGTGTATCATTTGCTGCCTGTCTACTTGCATCAGTGAGGTGGCAAAAGCAGTATCGAGGCTCATAGCCCTTGCACTTGACCTTGATGTTGACTTTTTTGATCGGCCAGAGTTTCTCGGCAAACCAATTGCTACTCTGCGTCTGCTGCATTATGAAGGTGAGCATAGTTAAATTTCAATAGAGAGCCATCATGCTTCTCTATTTGATGTAACTGATACTCTTATTTCATGTCAAACTAGGCAAACTTTCTGATCCATCAACTGGCATTTTTGGAGCTGGTGCACATACTGACTATGGTCTGATTACTCTTTTGGCCATAGATGATGTCTGTGGCCTTCAGGTAAATTATCAGAAAACTTGGAACTTTCTAGATAGATATTAATCATGTTTAAGTCGAACTTTTAAATTTAATCCAGATATGCAAGGATAAGGATGCTAAGCCTCAGATTTGGGAGTATGTGCCACCATTAAAAGGGTGAGACATAATAAGTTTGTTAGTTTTGTCCTCGGCTTTGTAAGTAAAGCACAAGTTATAACGTGTAAGGTTTGATACTGCTTAGAATCATGTCTTCTCTTGCAGTATCAAACAGAGACAGCTTGCCTTTTGTTAACAATGTAAAAGTTAAGTTGAAATCATCTATGTAGCATAATAGAAGATTTCACCCTCTATTATCTAATGGACCAATTAGTTTGCAGCAGCAGTTATGGGCATAATGTTCTTGACATTCTACTTACAGTGCTTTTGTAGTGAATCTTGGTGATATGCTTGAGCGCTGGAGCAACGGTATATTCAGGTAATGTGATTGTTGTGCAAGTTGCGAATTAATGACATCAGAAGCCAGGATATTGATTCGTTACCTCTTCTAAACTACCATATAATACCCGCAATTCTTTGGAAATCTTTTTTAGCATTGCTAAAACCCTTCATTTTTTAATTTGACCTTGAGAAAATATTCTTACCCTTCTGACTTTATTGGGGATACATTCTGATAACTGAGCTCCTCCCTCCAGCAAGTTGTGAAGAAGTTGCTGCAATTGTTTAATGGAGAACAGTTTTTCTCAAATAGAGCTATAAAATAAACCAAGGAAATGCAGACTTCATATTCCAGGATTTGGTAGCTTCTCTTCGTGATTATTAATTTGTACACCCAATGTGTATGAAATTGACACATTTTTTTTCTAAGTCACCCTAATTGTATCCACTTTTACTTTTTTGTTCTTGTGTTCAGGTCAACATTGCATCGGGTCCTTGGAAATGGTCAAGAAAGATATTCGGTAAGCCCTTTGATGGTTTTGGATGCTTGCATATGTTATGCATATCAACATAATCATTTAAAAAAGAGAATTGTTCAATTTTATCTAACTTCTTAGAAGAGTTTTATTGCTTCCAGAAAGGAATGCCTTTAAGACTGTAATGATATATTTTCTTAACTGGAAAGGTTAACGCAAGGAAATTCCAGTAATGTTTTATCACTATATATCATACTCCCTCCGTTTCAATTTATGTGAACCAATTTGACTGGGTACGGAGTTTAAGAAAAGAGAGAAGACTTTTGAACTTGTGGTGTAAAATGAGGCATATATATTTTGTGTGGATATAAATCATTGCATAATGATAGGTTGCTTTCAAATAGGGAAAGGGGTATTTCTTTTTGGCACGGACTAAAAAGGAAATAGGTTCACATAAATTGAAACAGAGGGAGTATAACTTTTTCCGAACAAAAAAGATTGATATTAAATTTGGTTTTCATTATTGTATGTTTGCTTTTAAAGTACATCTATTAAGTTTTGGTCTGTCACTTGCCATAAAGATGATTTGGGTTCTCAACCATATATATGAAAGTATATGATAAGCAGCTAGCCAATAAGACTAAACAACAGTTATGAGTTTCTTAAAATTGTTTTCATTTTTGCTAAATCTTATCTTCTAGAAAAAGAGTGATTTTTGTGGAGAACTAATACCTGGATGGCTGGATTACCTCACTCCAGAACTGAAATTTTGAAGAGAGCTGCTTTTTGCTTGTTCTAACTGGAGACAGCAATGAATACTCATAGCAAATTAGCTCTTATGGAAATGGGAGAACCAATCATTTGATCCTCTTCTTCATGTTGTGCAGATTGCATATTTTGTGGAGCCCAGTCACGACTGTCTTGTTGAATGCTTGGTGACCTGCCAATCAAAAGATAACCCACCCAGGCAAGTAAAATTATTCTACCAGAGGCACACAAACTAAATTTATCCAACATGCAGTACAAATTACCTATGTTGCTCGGACTCTTCAAAAGTGCTGCCGCACCGGTGTCGGATCCTCCAAAAATGTACTAAATTTGGAGGATCCGACACGTACCCAACAACATTTTTAAAGAGTCCGAGTAACATAGCAAATTACCTAATGACCAAAGCCTTTTCCAACATATTTTAAAATATATTTTGGAGAAGATTTTGTGCATTTGTGTGTGTTATATCATGCATGACTGGAAGAAGATTTTTTATGGAAGTGCCAAGGCCCTTCTCCACTCAAAATTTCTTTCTGTAAAAGTGCTTTTGATAAATACTTTCTCCAAAGACTTCTTCGTTTTCCAAATGTTCCCACACTCAATATAGACTAGGTGCTTCAAGTTGTGATCCTATGAAAAAAGGCTGAAATGCTTCAATGACGATGTTTAATTGAGGTCCTGCAATGCCAAATAAACGAGTTTTGCCATACAAGTAAACCTGCACGGTCATTGCGCCACTATGATAATAGAGATCTTATTTTAGATGATGCGGCTTGTTAGAAATCCTTTATGTCCCCAGTGTTTTTGCCTATTATAAATGGTTGACTGATTGCTGCTCTCTCAGGTATCCTCCAATTAAATGTGAGACCTACTTGCTTCAGCGTTACAAGGACACTCATGCTGATCTGTGTTCTTATAAATGAGATAGGACATGGTGGTAACTGGTAAAGCTATAAATGGTACCCCCCAACTTTTCTTACACAGTTTATAGATTAAGTTCGACTGGGTTGTAGAATACTATCTGTTAAGCTGTATCTGACGTTACTTGAGGATTTATGGTGCTAACATGTGCATGTATGATATTTACTTCTTGTTTCAACTTGGCAAAGATTTCACTGAGGCCATTAGGCCGGGAATCGGTGGTAGCTAGTGGTCTTTTCCATAAGCAAGACCAAGATTAAAACCTCCATAAATGCAGTCCTTAATAGTAATAAAGAGTATAGACTTTGTTGATGCACTAGCTATAGCTCAAATACTGTTCCTTGTTTTCTTCATATATTCACGTTACATTGAAGAAATTATTATTATGGCACACTAGATGGATTTTCGGGAACTGTGTACATTTTACGGCCGCAGGTTAATAGTCAAGACTATCTGGTCCTAACTTGATGAAATTGTCTCCTTTTGCATCAATTGTTTTGTAAATGACTCTGTTTTTAATTTCTCTTGCAAAAATAGATCTCTTATACCACAATCTAAAGATCCTTTTAAAGCAAACTGAACGTCTAACGACAAAATGTAGGATTACGGTCTAAAATTTTGTATGTTATTGCAGATGTTAGAACACAGTCTAATATTGCGAGCAAATAGAAAAATTATATGATCAAACATTAGCTTCGAGTATGGTGTTATTTTTAAGGGGTAATCTTTCAAGGGCTATGTTTGCACATTTTTTTAAAATAAGAATAAAATTTAGACAGTGACCTAAAAAGAGGACATTTGCGTAAAAAGGCCTACTATAGCCCAAAGACCATCTTCCAACCATATTTGAGGACTACCTTAGCTATAAGGATATCAATAGATCTTTAAAAATCGACTAAACCGATCAAATCGTATCGTATTAAATCTAATTATTAATTTTTTTAAAATAAAGCTAAAGTTTTTTATATTAATTTATATCTCTCCCGAATAAAGTTGACTACCTCTGTTGCCTTAAATTCAAATCTCTCTTTGAACAAGTACTGAAGACTACGATGATTAGTGTACACCTCATATGATACACCGTACAAGTGATGCCTCCAAATCTTTAGAGCATGCACAATCGCTGCCAACTCTAAATTATGACCTTGATAATTTTTTTCATGGGGCTTCAACTATCGTGATGCATAAGAAATTACCATATTATCCTGCATCAACATTGCACTAAGACCAACACGTGAAGCATCACAAAATATCGTGTATGGCCCTGAACCTATGGGTAACACCAACACTAAGGTTGTAATCAAAGTGATCTTGAGCTTCTGATAGCTCTCCTTACACTCAGTGGACCATCTAAAAGGAACACCTTTATGAGTCAACATAGTCAATGATGCAGCAATGGATGAAATCCCTCTACAAAGCAATGATAGTCACTTGCCAAACCGAAGAAACTCCTAATCTTTGTAGTTGTAGTAGGTATAAGTCTAACTCTTAACCGCCTCAATCTTCTTGGATCAACCATAATATCATCACCAGACACCACGTGACCCAAGAATGCACCCGAGTCCAACCAAAATTCTCACTGAGAGAACTTAATACAAAGCTTCTTCTCCTTCAAGATCTAAAGCACAATCCTCAAATGCTGCTCATGCTCCTCCCTACTGCAAGAGTAAATCAAGATGTCATCATTGAATACTATCACAAAAGAGTTAATTAAGGCATAAACACCTGGTTAATCAAATCCATGAATGCCATTGGAGCATTAGTCAAACCAATTAACATCACCAACAACTCCTAATGACCATAACGAGTCCTAAAAGTTGTCTTAGGGATATCGAAGCCCTAATCTTCACCTGGTGATAACCCGACCTCAAGTCAATCTTAGAGAACACCTTAACACTATGAAGCTGATCAAGAAAATCATCAATGCGAGCTAATGGATACATGTTCTTGATAATGACCTTGTTCAACTGCCTATAATTAATGCACATCCTTATATTACCATCATTTTTCTTCTTTACAAGCAACGTTGGTGCTCCCTAAGGAAAACACTCGGTCTACTGAACCCCTTTCCAAGCAAATTTTACAACTGCTCCTTCAACTCCTTTAACTCAGCTAGAGCCTTACAGTATGGTTGAATAGATATGATTCGAGTGCCTAGAACCAAGTCAATATTGAAATCAATATCCCTATCTAGTGGCATATAAGATAGATCCGTAGGGAACACCTAACATAACTCTCTCACAACCAGTACCGAATCCAAAGAAGGAACCTCTGCATTCGAATCGTGATGAAAAGCCATATATACTAGATATTCCTTCTCAACCATACGCTGAGATTTAAAAAAATGAAATCACCCTATTCGTGGAATGACCAAGTGACCATCTCCACTCGAATCTCGCTAACCCTGCATAGTTAAAGTCACAGTATTTGTGTGACGATCCAAAGACAATCCAAGGTAGCACGATACAGAGATAACTAATCCATATCAAGAATCACCTAAATATCTACCATGTACAACAACAAAATGTCAACCATCCTATTATATCTATTAATAGTAACCATACAAGACCGATAAACAAGATCCACCATAATAGAATCTCCAATAAGTGTAGACACATAAATAAGAATAGCCAGAGAATCATGGGACATACCTGAATATGATGCAAAGTAAGATGATATATACGAATAAGTAGAACCCAGATTAAATAATACCAAAGCATATCTATGACAGACTAAGACAATACTTGTAATGACTACACCGGATGCCACAACCTCAGGCCTACTAGGGAAAGCATAGCAACGAGCATGATCTCTATCGGTTTGTCCTTCTCCTCTAGGAAGACCTCTAACTGGCTGATCTCTACCTCTAGCTGGCTGACCTCCACCCCTAGTTGACTGGGCGGGTGGTATGGCAACTAGGGATGGAATCACTGCCTAAGTATCCCGCTGAGATATACTACCCCGAAGTTTAGGAAATGTCGTGGATCTCCATAATCAGAGAAACCTCTTTGCTGGCCTGACTTCTGGGACTAAGTCTGTCCCTAATGACTAGAATAACCACCATGCAAACCATAAGCTGGAGACCCACTGTAGGATGCCTACCCCGAATGAGTACTGGGAACCATAACTAACTGGAGCACTGTGAGAAGTCGGAAGTGATTGAGTGAACTAGCCTACTAGAATAGCCTCTAACAAAATGTCCCCTTCCTCCAAATAACGCACCACTCTAACAAAATGTCCCCTTCCTCCAAATGATGCACCACTGAATCCTCCTAAATGGCGAGGTCTTTCATCCCTCGTCGCCTCTCTCCCCTAACCACGGATGCGCTCAGTACTCTGTGCTATCTCTACTGCTTGCTAAAAATTAGTCTTGGTCTTTGTCTCTCTTCCATAAAGAGCTTAATTCCAAAATTAAGCCCTTCAATGAACCTTCAAACCTTCTCAATCTCGGTGGAAATCAAGAAAGATGTATAATGAGACAACTCCACAAACCTCATCTCATACTGGGTGGCAATCAAACCATCATGTTGCAGGTGCTCAAACTGACTATGCAACTGATCTCTCCCAGTGAATGGAATGAACTTCTCCAAGAAGAGAGCTGAAAACTGAGTGAGAGGAGATGACCATGCGCCTTACTCTGCTCATAAGTCTTACTCTACTCATAAGTCTTCCACCGCCTCTTGGCTAGCTCTCTCAACTTAAAAGTAGTGAAATCAACTCCATTGAACTCCACAAGACCCTAATTGCACAAATTCTCTTGGCATCTATCCAAGAAGTCTTGGGCATCAGCTATGGGATCACCATCGAAACATGGAGGTTCTAACTTCTGGAACCGATCATAGTTTTCTACTCATCAACAGATATAACAGGCCTAACCTCAAGCCTAACTGCATCAATAGGAGAAACCACCTAACTGGTGGAATAGCTGGAACTCCCAAAGTCAGAAACTTAGTAAAGGCATACTCTAGAGTGTGAGTAACTGGGGTCTGGGCTCTTCTTCTGCCTGAGAAGTAGTTGGACCTCAAGAATTATCCTAGCTTGTGCCAAACCCTCGAAGTAACTCATAATCCAGACCATGGAGTCCTGGAGCAATAAAGTAGCAATAAAACTCTCGGGAAGCTAAGCCAGGCCCGGTGAAACAACCTGAACTGGTACATGGTCCACTACTGGAGCGATTGGTGGCTTCTCAGAAGAAGATCTAGCACGAGCACGAGTAGCTGTGGGTGCTCCACCTATCATGGGTGCTGCCATATGCTACTAAGATGGAATACAACTAAATCTCAAAATACAAGAGTATTGTCTGAAATAAGAGAAACTATATGAAAGTAAGGAAGGGGACTCCATAAGCTGGGATGACTTGGTAGATTAGTTTTGGAACGTGGCAACCAAGGAATGAAGATCGACCTTGAGTCCCACCAAGCTAGGACCCGAGGTCGGAACGCCTGACTTCGACTAGCGGTGAGTCCGGTGTCGACCTTAGCCTCGAACGAGCTCGAAGAGACATTGTTGAGATAACTAACAGAAAACCAAAATATCCGTGACAAGTCGGATATTGCGGCGGGAATCTCGGCACGTATCAATAAGGAACCGACAATCAGCAAATCAAGAGAGTTTTTACCTTTTATAGAATTGTACCTAAAGTAGGACTCCTCTACTATATAAATGGGGTATGATAATTCATTAAACACACTGTAACTCGCATCCCGAAGCAATTCTCTTGTCATTCTGTTCTGATATCGATAAAAGCACTTTTGGCTCGAGGGCGACTAACCTTCTAAGGCTAATACTATTCAACTTGTGTGGTTTGCATTTACTTTCCCATTGTTTATTTCAATTTCAATTTGATTTATCATTTTGTATCAAGCTAGATCACGTATCCTTAAAACCACGTACAAATTTAATTGTTATCCAATTTTGAGGGTAAACAGTTTGGCGCCCACCGTGGGGCTAAGGATAATAGTGGTTATTTGATACAAATCTCCATAACACACTACTTTACGCTTGCTCTTCTTTGAAGTGTCTCTGATATCAGGTTAAAATACAAAATGTCAAACTCTCAATCAGCACCCCTACATGTTAACAACGAGTCCGGTCATCACGGTGAAAATAATAACACAGCGCCCGGCAACGAGGTACCGCCTATTGATCCCGTCGAAATTCCGGTCGTAAACCCAATTGATGCTAATTCACATGTGGCTATCGACATAAACCTGCCAACCGATCCCGAAAATAGCTCCGTGGTGGAGCCCGATCAGCGGCTCAAAATACGCAAAACATTGGTGGAGACGGGATTAGTTTAAGGGTGATCTTCTAAATGTTGCAAGCTCAACAAGCGGCGATATCCCGGTTACAAAACCAAAGCCGCGCACCGAGCAGAATCGAGCCTGATCCGCCCAGAGAAGTTACCTGCAGGGACGAACTGGTTGCAGAAAGATCTAACGAGAGCGAATCGGGGACTAACCCCGATATCATAAAAATGCTCGAGGAACTGAAAAAATGAGTGGAGTCGGGGGAAAAGAAAATCGAAGCTAATGACAAAAAAGTGGAAACCTATAATTCCAGGGTAGACCAGATCCCAGGAGCACCGCCGATATTGAAAGGCCTGGATTCCAAGAAGTTCGTGCAAAAACCTTTTCCTCCGAGTGCGGCTCTGAAGCCGATCCTTAAGAAATTCCGTATGCCTGGGATACATAAGTATAACAGAATAACCGACCCAAATGAGCATGTAACCTCTTATACATGTGCCATCAAAGGGAACGACTTGGAGGACGATGAGATCGAGTCTGTTCTGCCGAAAAGATTTGGAGAGACCCTATCAAAAGGAGCTATGATATGGTATCACAACTTAACTCCTAATTCTATTGACTCATTTGCTAGGCTTGCAGATTCTTTCATGAAAGCACACGCTGGTGCCATCAAGGTCGAGACCAGGAAGTCAGACCTTTTCAAAGAAAAATAAAAAGATAACGAGATGCTCAGGGAGTTTGTGTCCCGATTTCAGATGGAACGGATGGACCTACCACCGGTTGCTGATGATTGGGCTGTTCAAGCTTTCACTCAGGGACTCAATATCCGAAGCTCGGTGGCTTCACAGCAGTTGAAACAAAACCTGATAGAATATTCAGCCGTTACTTGGGCCGACGTGCATAACCGGTATCAATCAAAGATCAGAGTGGAAGATGATCAACTTGGGGCCCCTTCGGGGTCTGTTTATCCCGTCAGAAACATTGACAGAGTCAAGAGAGAAATCAATCGTGAACCGAGACCAAACAGGGATCGGTACCAGTCGTATAATGGAGACTGAAGAAGCAACGGGTCCGGGCGAAACTCTATGAGAAATGAAAGGAGAAGCGACAGAGGTTATAGAAACCGGGGACTCATGAGCAAAACCAGCTTTGATAGGCCCATCGGGCCTAAAGAAGCACCGAGGGTATTAGAATACAACTTTAATATCGATGCTGCTGCCATTGTATCAGCTATCGGACACATCAAAGATACCAAATGGCATCGACCTCTACAATCTGATCCAACCCAAAGGGATCCTAACCAGATATGTAAATATCACAGCACTCATGGCCATATAACGGAGGATTGCCGAAATTTGAGAGAGGAAGTAGCCCGACTATTCAACAGCGGGCATCTTCGAGAATTCCTGAGTGACCAAGCCAAGAATCATTTCAGGAATAGGGATTCTAACAAACATACCAAACAAGAAGAACCTCAACACATCATTAACATGATCATTGGTGGGGTCGATGTTGAAATGCACCAAAGTATCCATCACAAGGGAGAAACAGATTCGAGATTACATATCGGAAGGAACCTTATCTTTCAACGATGAGGACGCGAAAGGAATCGCGCAACCCCACAATGATGCACTGGAAATATCTGTACTCATAAATAAATCCCGAGTTAAACATGTGTTAATTGACCCAGGTAGCTCCGCCAATATCATTCGATCGAGGGTCATGGAGCAACTCGGTCTACAAGACCAAATCGTGCCTGCAGTCCGAGTTCTAAATGGGTTCAACATGGCGTGTGAAACCACTAAGGGCGAGATAACGTTACCAATAAACACCGCTGGGACCATCCAGGAAACTAAATTTTATGTGATCGAAAGAGACATGAGGTATAACGCTTTATTCAGAAGGCCATGGATCCATAACATGAGGGCAGTGCCATCGACATTGCACCAGGCACTGAAATTCCCAACACCTAGAGGAGTCAAAGTAGTCTATGGTGAACAACTGACTGCCAGGGAAATGTTCGTGGTCGAGGAGGTGATACCGATACCTAAAATCTCAACATCGAAGGATCCTAACAATATGGCCAAAAACGGGGCCAAATAACAATCACTGATGCCAACCTCAACAGATTCGGACAAACGAGGGGAAGGAGAGGATGATGATTACGGGGTTCCCAGATCTTTTATAGCCCCCGATGATTCCAACGCCACTAAATCATCGGTCAAGAAGCTGGAACATGTCATATTAAGAGAACACTTGCCTGATCGAAAGGTATACCTGGGCATGGGGTTAAGCTCCGAGCTTAGGAAAAAACTCATTCAATTTCTTATAACTAATGAAGATTGTTTCGCTTGGTCCCATATTGATATGACAGGGATCCCACCGGAGATAACCACTCACAGGCTAAGCCTGGACCCAAAATTCCATCCGGTCAAACAGAAGAGGAGGCCCCAGTCTGAGGTCAAACATGATTTCATCAAGGACATGGTATCTAAACTCCTTAAAATAGGTTCCATTCGGGAGGTTAAATACCCGGATTGGTTAGCAAACATAGTGGTAGTCCCTAAAAGAGGGAACAAATTAAGAATGTGTGTAGACTATAAGGATTTGAACAAGGCATGTCCCAAGGACTCTTTTCCTCTACCCAACATCGATCGCATGATCGATGCCACGACCGGCCACGAGATCCTCAGTTTTCTCGATGCCTATTCCGGGTACAACCAAATACAGATGGACCCGGATGATCAGGAAAAAACCTCCTTCATCACAAAGTACGACATGTACTGCTATAACATGATGCCATTTGGATTAAAAAATGTTGGTGCCACTTATCAACGCCTAGTAAACCGGATGTTCAAGGAACAAATAGGAAAATCAATGGAAGTTTACATTGACGACATGTTGGTTAAGTCCCTGCGAGCAGAGGACCATTTGAAACATTTGCAGGAAACCTTTAGCATATTGAAGCAATACAATATGAAGCTGAACCCAGAAAAATGTGCGTTTGGAGTTGGGTCGGGTAAATTCCTCGGATTCATTGCATCCAACCGGGGAATCGAGATCAACCCCGAGAAAATCAAAGCCATTAAAGATATCACGGTTGTGGACAACGTGAAGGCCGTGCAAAGACTAACTGGACATATCCCTGGGATGTTTCATTTCAAGGTCGTCCGATAAGAGCCACCGATTCTTCGCACTATTGAAGAATAAGAATAACTTCTCATGGACCCCAGAATGTCAACAAGCTTTGGAGGAACTCAAACGGTACTTATCGATCCCACCGCTGCTTCACACAGTGAAGGCAGACGAACAACTATACTTGTACTTGGCAGTTTCGGAGATAGCGGTAAGTGGAGTTCTGGTCCGGGAAGAGCAAGGTACACAATTTACAATTTACTATATTAGCAGGACCCTAGGTAAGGCCGAAACTAGGTACCCTCACCTAGAAAAACTAGCACTCGCTTTGCTAAGCGCCTCTAGGAAGCTAAAACCATACTTTCAGTGTCACCCCATATGTGTCGTAACTATTTACCCGTTGAGGAACGTTATGCATAAGCCCGAGCTCTCGGGCCGGTTGGCCAAATGGGCCATGGAAATAAGTGGGTACGCTATTGAATACCTACCCCGGACCGCCATTAAGTATCAAATCTTGGCAGACTTTGGGGCCGAATTTACGCCGGACCTAATACCCGAGGTCAAAAGAGAGTTATTAATTAACTCAGGGACCTCCTCGGGAATCTGGACCCTCTTTACGGATGGTGCCTCAAACGCAAAAGGGTCCAGACTTGGCATCGTATTGAAGCCACCAACAGGCAATGTAGTTGGACAATATATTAAGACTGTGAAATTGACTAACAACGAGGCCAAATATGAGGCCATGATTGTAGGCCTTGAACTAGCCAAAATCTTGGGGGCAGAAGTAGTTGAAGCCAAGCGCGACTCCCTCCTTGTGGTAAACCAAGTTAATGGAACATTCGAGGTCAGAGAAGAACAAATGCAAAGATACTTGGACAAGTTGCAGGTAACATTACATCGGTTCAAAGAATGGACTTTGCAACACGTACCTCGGGATAAAAACAGTGAGGCCGATGCCCTCGCTAACTTGGGATCATCGGTCGAAGATGATGGGTTCAATTCGGGGGCAGTCGTACAGCTTATGAGATCAGTGGTGGAAGAAGGCCATGCCGAGATCAACTCGACGAGCTTAATTTGGGACTAGAGAAATCAAAATGTAGAATATCTTAGGTCCGAGAAACTGCCCTCGGATCCAAAAGAATTGAGGGCCATGCGCACAAAGGCAACCCGGTTTGGCCTGTCCGAAGATGGAACCCTGTTCAGAAGAGCAGTCGATGGCCCACTCCCAATATGTCTAGGGCCAGGAGATACTGAGTACGGTTTGAGGAAGATCCATGAAGGTACCTGTGGAAATCATTCAGGTGCCGAATCGTTGGTTAGCCAGTTATTACTGGATCGATATGGAAAAAGACGCTAAGGAGTTCGTACGAAAATGTGATGAATGTCAAAGACACGCTCCGATGATTCATCAGCCCAGGGAGCTGCTGCATTTAGTTTTGTCACCATGGCCGTTCATGAAGTGGGGAATGGATATTGTTGGCCCCCTTCCATGGGCTCCCGGTAAGGCTCAATTTATATTATTTATGACTGACTATTTTTCTAAGTGGGTGGAAGCCCAGGCATACGAAAAGGTCAGGGAGAAAAAAGTCATCGACTTCATTTGGGATCATATCATATGTCGATTCGGAATGCCGACTGAGATCGTATGCTACAACGGGAAATAGTTCATCGGCAGCAAGGTAAGCATATTTCTCGAGGATCATAAGATCAAAAGGATCCTATCAACACCCTACCACCCTAGTGGGAATGGGCAAGCAGAATCGACCAACAAAACCATACTCTAAAACCTCAGAAAGAGGTTAATTGACGCCAAAGGGAGATGGAAGGAAATCCTGCCTAATGTCTTATGGGCATACCGAACGACCTCGAAGTCCAGTACCGGGACCACCCTGTTCTCACTGGTTTATGGCGCTGAAGCTCTAATACCGGTCGAAGTCGGATAACAAAGTCTCAGGTTCCGATATGCAACTAAGGAATCAAACGACGAGGCTATGAACGCGAGCCTAAATCTACTGGATGAAAGGCGCGAAGTAGTCCTTGTCCGGTTGGCCGCCCAAAAGCAACGAATCAAAATGTATTACAATCGACGGGCCAACCTTCGACACTTCAATGTCGGGGACTTTATACTAAGGAAGGTTACACTAAACACCCGAAATGATTATTGAGATCACTGGTAATATATCATACAAACTCGGAATGATGAACGGTGAGCAACTACCGAACAACTGGAACATAGCTCACTTGAAGCGATACTATTGCTAAGGTACGACCCCATTCATTTCCTTTTATTTATTTACATTCCGAACTAACACTTGTAGGGAATCATCAAAGAACGATACAACCTTTAGGCCTGAAAGCACGCGTTGCACTCTTTTTCCATTGAACCGGTTTTGTCCCAAATGGGTTTTTCGGCAAGGTTTTTAACGAGGCAGCAAGTAAATCGTGCTAACTTAGAATTGAAGTCCGGTTATGAACCAGTATCGAAGAATACAACAGTATTCGAGGCCTCTCTTTTATAGGCCCCGAACACTGGGGAGGGGGGATAACTTTCGGTTAACGACTTTAGCAAGGAAGGAAACTTTATGATTGAACGCTCACAGCTCGATCGATAGGATTTACTGTAAGGGATAAACAGTCACATGAACCGTACCCACAAAGACTACTCGAGCCCTGGCACAAAACTTGTACACACGTGTAACTATCACGCAAAAGAATAAGAGTTTCAACTTTGCGGATAAATATCTTGTCCTTTAAGAATTTCTCTTTTTTGTTTTAAGGAATTTATTACATTTGATCCCCTAAAGGTATCGAGCCCAAGGGCCGTCTTTATCTGGGTTCAAACGATCACTCCCAATCAGAGGTTTTCGTCCGAAAACAAACTCGGACGACTCGGATTATCGGAGCCCGGGGGCACAAAGCCTATTTGGCGCTGCCCGAATTAAAAGGCTACGGCCATTCCGGGATATCAAAACCCGAGGGCACAAAGACTATTTGGCATTGCCCAAATCAAAAGGCTACGGCCATTTCGGGTTATCAAAACCCGAGGGCACAAAGCCTATTTGGCGTTGCCCGAATTAAAAGGCTACGGCCATTCCGGGATATCGAAACCCGAAGGCACCAAGCCTATTTGGCATTGCCTGAATTAAAAGGCTACGACCATTCTGGGATATCGAAACCCGAGGGCACGAAGCTTATTTGGCATTGACCTAACTCCAAAAGGCTATGGCTAACTCCGTTCGGGAATCGTTATCTAAGGCAAGTCCGATAACTCTAGGTGACAAACCCATTAGGCAACACTCGAACTAAAAGGCTACGACTATATTAAAGCGGCTCGAAGTCATCCGAAAACGGTACCAAAAAGTACCGTTAGCAAATTATAAATATAAGGAATTATAAGTACTTTGGCAAAGATTTCCGGTCGTACCGGATTCCCACGATGCCTTAGAAAAAATAAAATCAAAGGCAAAACCTGTTCAAAACTTCGAACATGGCTATTTAATGCTAAGGCATTTCAATCTTTGCAACACATAAAAAGAAAGGCAAAGGAAAAACTCGAGAATTATTAAAGAGAAATATAAAATTTGTATTTATGAAGTATAATCTTTACAAAGGCCAAACGGCCTTGACAAAAAGGACTAAATACAAAAAGAAAAGAAACAAAATCAGATAGAGGCACTTAAGCAGCCTGATCTTGGCCGGAGCCCACCTCGTCACCGGGATTCCCAGGGTATTCTCCACCCTCGGACCTGCTTGAGTCCTCGGAATCGTCCTCCTCGGGATAGGCCAGCTTCCTGGCATTCTCGATCTCAGCCGATAAATCAAAACCCCGAGCGTGAACTTCCTCGAAAACCTCCCTTCAGAATTGCCACTTCATATGCTCAACTATGTTTTTTACAAGGTCCTGAGCCGCCTCGGTACCGACCTTGTATTGGGCAACCATTTCATCAGCTTTGGCATTGACCACAACGACCTCTGACTTGGCCATTTTAAGCTCCTTGGCCAGACTGTCTCGTTCTGAGACAGACGAACCTAACCGGGATTGGAGCTCCTCAACCTTTTTGTCTGAACCTCGGCCCTCTATTTTGCCGCTCTAAACTGGATTTCAGCCGAAGTTAGTTGCGCCCGAGAAACCTCTTTTTTCGAGGCTAGACGATCCATTCTGCCTCTACATTCATCGGTCTCAGCTTTGACTATATCCATTTAAGCTCGGAGCTGGTCAATCCGATCGAGTTTTTGCCGGACTTGCGGATTTTGCCCATCAGTCATTGAATCAAATTCATTGTCACTAACCTCAAAAACCTTTACCTGCTCGACCAAATCAGCATGTTCCTTCCGAGCAACTTCCAGCTCGACACAAAGGTTCTTAACCTCCCCCCTCGAACTGCTCGCTAAGAAGTTTAAAGGCGTCTCTCTTCTCAGTGAGCTCTCGAACTTCAGCTTCGAGTTGTTTTAGCTCGTCCCGGTACCTTAAAAAGGTCTCGTTATGAAGCACCGAGGCCTACTAGCACGAAGAGAAACACTAAGTTATCTACGAAATAATCTAAGTGTAAATAAAACAAAAATCACTTAGGAAAGCATGAAGTTACCCGGTTCAGCACCTGTTGTGCTTCTTTGAAAAGGCAGGGTGCATCCACCTCGTTCATCTTGGCTTGATCATCCTCGGTCACCAGACACCAAAGATAACTGGCCACCCCTACGGGGGCAGAGAGGACTCGGGCATCCTTCGGAAGGGAGATAACAATGGATCGCTTTCGATCGGGATTAGCACTTGGGGCAGGGAATTGATCGACCAATTTCGGGCTCGAGGAAGGCCCGCTTGCTTCAGAGGGTGAGCTCTTCATCGGTATCTATAAATCGCTAAATCCGGTGGCCTTCTCTGTGGCCGCCGAATCCACGCTGTCGAAAAAACCGCAGATGGGATTGTTCGCTCTATGGGCCCCCTCGATGGAGCGTTCTTTTTCACCTTGGGCCTCATTGAACATCGATTATGTGAATAAGGGCGACTCGACAATCTCTATCGGGCTAAGTGCTTCCTGTGGGGCTTTGCCCGCATCCCGGGAAGCTTCAGTTCCTGCCTCTTCCTCGGCCTCCCCGACTTGATGAAGATCGGCCTCGCCTCCCTCTAGTTCAGAGGCCCCTTGCCCTTCGAGCTGCAGTGGCACGCTGGCCACCAGATCGAAGGCTTCTCCTTCCCCCTCCGACTCATTCCTCAATCGATAGATTGAGTCCGGACATAGTACTTGAGCACTGGTGCTCTCCTTGGGTTTACGCGCCAATCGTTTCCTTGGCTTCTTCTTCTTAGAGCTCGGAGAACTCGGAGCCCTTTTTATTTTATCCTCTTTATCTTGCCTTGGAGCAGATGGTTCGGTACGGATATTGTCATCACCGGATGGAGGCCTCATTGTGACATCTTTTGATAAACCTACCAAAAGAAATAATACGAGTAAGAACTCAACAACGCAGAAGGGAAATTAAATGCCACTTAAGAAAAATCTCACCATGGGAATGGGCCTCCCATAGGACCTTCGAAAACTCGTGCCACGAACGCTCAGAATAGGGCTTTTGTGTTGCAATGCCCTTGACCCATTCCTGAAGTCGAGGAACTACATCCGACATTTGAGCAACAACTGCACCACCATAAAATATCGATAAGAAGGGAGGAACAGGAACAACGGTGAAAACAATCTTGAAAGCAATATTATACTTACATGTCATGTTCCACTTCTCAGGAAATGGCATATGCTCGGCTGGGATCAAATCCAAGGTCTTTACTCGGACAAAGCGGCCTAACTAGCCTCGATCCCGATCTTCGTTGATGCTCGAGAATGGGGCCTTACTGGCCCGACGGGCAAGCTTGATTAGTTCCCCTCGATAAAGTCGGGGACTATATACGCGCATGAGATGGTTGGGGGTGAAGGGATACCCCTCGATCTTGGTTACGAAAAAACAGAGGAGATTTACTATCCTCCAAAAAGAAGGGTGAATTTGACCAAGGGTCAGTTCGTACCTCTTACAGAAGGCAATAATGACCGAGTCCAAGGGACCCAGCGTGAAGGGATAAGTGTTAACACTTAAAACTCCCTCCACGTGGGTAGTGATGGCTTCCTCAGGCTTAGGGACCACTACGTGCTTATTAGCCTAGTTGAAATCTTTCTTGACGTCGGAGAGGGCGTCCTCGGTGATCGATCAAATATATCTCGATACCAACTCACACCGACTCAGTACCAAGGAGGGCGTCTCGATCTTGAAATTAGCACTGGTCGGGCACCCCCAGAGATGAACATTTTCAGGAGAGGTTTCGGTGCCGGTTCCTCGGTAGCAGCAGACGAAACGTTTTACATATTTTGAAGTCTTTGCCATTTCTTTGATAAATGAAGAAAAGAGAGGGAGATAATGATTAAGCTTGATGGTTTGGGAAAAAGACGGAGCTGAAGTTCTTATAAAAGGATTTTAGAATAGCTAAAATTTTAATGCTTGGAAGTGTTGAAATTTTTAAAGGTACAAGGTCACAAGGTTTGAAAGGAAAGTTTGAATGAGCTAATGAGGGGGTATTTATAGCTTCCCAGCGATAGTTCACATCTGAGAATGGCAGACCGATAACAGACGTGCATTTAATGCCATTAAGACTTGACTGACGAGACGTTTTGACTATTTTGTCGTTTCTGTCACAAAATATCGAAGTGAGGATCGGAAGTTCATATCGTTTCTCGTCATTTACTCTCCGCAAAATGAGGGGACTATTTGTATACTGTCGAAATCGAGCTCGCCTACGACTTGGTAGATTATTTATGGAACGTGGCAACCAAGGAATGAAGATCAACCTCGTGTCCCACCGAGCTAGGACCCTAGGTCGGAACGCCTGCCTTCGACTAGCGGTGAGTCCGCTGTCGACCTTAGCCTCAAACAAGCACGAAGAGACATTATTGAGATAACTAACAGAAGACCAAAATATCCGTGACAGGTCGGATATTGCGGCGGGAATCTCGGCTCATATCAATAAGGAACCGACAATCATCAAATCAAGAGATTTTTTACCTTTTATAGAATTGTAGCTAAAGCAGGACTCCTCTACTATATAAAGGGGTCTGATAATTCATTGAACACACTACAACTCGCGCATCCCAAAGCAATAAATTGTTATTTTTAGTTATTATTATTCTCTTGTCATTTTGTTATGATATCGATCAAAGCACTTTTGGCTCGAGAGCGGCTAACCTTCTAAGGCTAACACTGTTCAACTTGTGTGGTTTGCATTTACTTTCCCATTGTTTATTTCAATTTCAATCTGATTTATCATTTTGTATCAAGCTAGATCACATATCCTTAAAACCACATACAAATTTAATTGTTATCCGATTTTGAGGGTAAACATCAAGCTAGGACACTAGACCCATGAATCGTCTATGGACATTACTCGATGGCGATGACAACACCGGAGCAACGCCATAAAGGATGAGGTAGCAGTATTGACCGGTCGCCGGAAAATCCCAGGATCTATGAAGTTCTAGACTTATTTGAAACCAATATGATGAAACAGTAGGTCATCGATAATGGAATTCTGGCCAGATCTGTCATCATCCGTCGCAACAGTAACAAAGAAAGGTCGAGACGAGGGAGAGGGGTGGGAGGTGAGGGGGGAGGCCATGGGTGGAGCGACATGAGCCATGGCCGTTGCCGGTCATCACCTCCGGCGTCAACAACAACTATGGAGGAAAAGACTGCTGGCGGCTCTTTCTGAGCAAAGATGAGAGGATATAGCTGTTGTTCTCTCTTGAAAATGAGAGTGTGAGACCGAAGGGGAACGACTGAAGTTGGTCTCTCAAAATAAGAGGAGAGATATAAAATGACGGCTAGGGGTTTTATTAGACAAACAAAATCTGATGGGTTGAAAGTATGTATAAGTAATATGTATGGGGTAAAACTTAAGGGTTAAGGTTTAGGGTAGGAGACAAAATAGTCTTTACCCATTGAGTAAAAGATGTCATGTCATGTCATGTCAATATGACTTGTCAGATCAGGATGTCTTGTCATATTAATGTCATGTTGCGTCAGTGTCTAGTCACATCAAATGTTTTGTCACATCGAATGTTGACGAGTCATTAATTTGAATGGATTGAGTCCGTATTTAAAATATGTTCTACTAGCTTCCGTGTAATTACTAGACTTTGCTATAAATTAGAAAATGTTTATTTAATTAGAAAATCTCATAGCATTTATTTAAAAATGTAAATACTATAATTGTGTTGTGGTAATTGTTATTTTACTTTTGGAAAGACAATAAATTGATAGAGTATCCTAATATTGAGAAATAGGACAATTATCAATAAATTGCTTAAAATTTAGAAAAATGCACAAAAACTGTAGTATTTAACTAATTGTAATAACAATTCCCATGTTTTGTAAAAATACGAATAATTATCAATAAATTGCATTAAAATCTAAATAATGTGCAAAAACTACATTTGTATCATCTTTTTACTAGGAAGCCTGCAGAAGTTAATTTTTAAATACGGAGGGTCAAAATTGAGTGTCAATAGTCGTAAGTCTAGGCTAATTCTTCATAGCTGAAATCTTTTGATGATCAACCTTGATTCCCTTACTAGAGACCACATGATCAAAGAACGTAATAGACTATATCCAAAACTCACATTTAGAAAATTTCGCATCCAACTTGTGTTGATATAGAGTTTGCAAAACTGCCCTAAGATGATCGGCATGGTCCTCTCGACTTCGTCAATAAATAGCGCTATCGTCAATGAATACTATCACAAATGAGTCAAGAAAAGGTTTGAAGATTGGATTCAGAAGATCCATGAAAGTTGCGGGAGCATTCATCATCCTGAAAGACATTACTTGAAATTCAAAGTGCTCATACCAGGTGCTGAAAGCTGTGTTCAGAATATCCTTCTCCCTTATTTTCAATTTGTAATACCCCGATCTTAAATCAATCTTGGAGAAGTACTTAGCATCATGTAAGTGATCAAACAGATCATCTGTCCTTGGAAACATGTACTTATTCTTGATTGTGACCTTGTTGAGCTGCCAAAAATCAATGCACATCCTCAATGACCCATCTTTCTTCCTTACAAAGAGAACCGCTGTGCCCCAAGGTGACACACTCGTTCGGATGAAACCCTTCTCTAGTACATCATTCAACTGCTCCTTCACTTCTTTCAATTCCGTCGGAGCCATTCTATAGGGTGGAATTGATACAGGTTGAGTACCCGAAAAGCATCGATCCCAAAGTCAATCTCCCTATCTGGTGGAACTTCAGGAAGCTCATCAGGAAAGACCCATGGAAATTCATTAACAACCGGCATTAACTAAATTGTCGGTGCCTTGGCATTAATGTCCTTGACTCGGACCAAATGGTAGATACATCCCTTGCTGATCATCTTTGCTGCCTTAAGATAAGTAATAAACCAACCCTTTGGCACAACATCATCCCCCCTCCACTCAATGTTTGTTTTATCGAGAAACTCAAACCTAACAGTTCTAGTTGGATAATCAAGGTTGGCAAAACACGAGTAAAGCCAATCCATTCCCATTATCACAACAAAATCCACCATTACCAATTCGATGAGGTCAACTATGGTGACTCTACCATGCACTGTGACAATACAATCTCTATAAACCTGAGTGTCCATAATAGATTAACCAATTAGAGTAGATACAAAGAACGACTCACGAAGCTATTCTGGTTCTATTTCGAATTCCATGGCACCATAAGGACTGACATATGATAACGTAGAACTGGGATCTATATGAGCATACACATCATGAGATTGAATGGTAAATATACATGTGACAACATCTGGAGAATCCTTTGAACTCTAGCGGCCCATCATGACATAGAATCTACCTGTCATACCGAACCTTGTGCACCACCTCTGGCTGCACCACGAACTGCTGGTGCCGAATTATTCCGAGCTGGAGGAGGAGCTGTGGAAGTAGTAGCCGCAGAACTGGAAGCCCGTACCATACTACTACTAATATTCTATCGGGATAAAGGGAAGTCTCTTTGAATAGGACCCCTAAGACCGCAACTGTAGCACACACTGAGCCTATGCAGCATATTCCAGGATGCTTCCTCCCACACTTAGTACATGGGGGCCTCTGCTGCGGCTGAAAGCTCCCACCTGGCTAAACCTGCTGATAAGGTCCTCTATTGCCCTGGTTAGGCCTGAGACAACCGCACTACTGCAGTGCACTGACGAGCTCAAAATACACACTTAAATCATGCTTGCTAATCAAATATAAAATAATATAATACCGTATCCACAAGAGTTGGATTTAAACAGTATTCTCGTAGTTTCTAGCTTGGTTGCTATCCAAGATGATCAACAATTGAGATTTATATGTTTTCTAACTAAAATTAACTAAGAGTCTAAAGCTATTGACTAATGACAATCAAAGCAAGGAATAAGCAAAGAAGGTTATCAATGGGAGAAGATAGGGTTTTGATATGATAGGTGCAAGGTAATTGTCTGGGGCCTAACTCTAGATAATGTACTTCTAATGGTTAAGTGAGTCTCTCTAATTCACTCAATTATTAGTTCACACGTTCAGCAAAAACTCCTCTCTTGATTAAGTCTCAACCTCGCGAGATGAACTAATTTAAGCACGTGAAGATATGCAAGAATGCGTAATGGATTGGTCTTTAGGAGAACCTCTCTCGATTATCCTCCTAACTAGGGTTAATCAATGATTCAAATAGCCTCTTTCGATTACTAAGAAGAATTAATGAATTCAACCAATAATATAATGCAAAGATATCACACATTATGCCTCTCTCGATTATATGAACTAGTGAATATAGATGCAGCAATTAAATTATCCAAAAATGTTTCAATACATAAAACTAGAGTTATAATCCACAAATAATCATCAATACACCAAATCCATCAAACTCTAAAGAGAACTACTCCATAACCATGGAGAAATGCATCACAAATATAATTAAAGTATAGGAAAACATAAATTCAATCCAAACTCGAGTCTTGAGTGAGGAAGGAATGATGAAATCCTTGTGCTTTTTCTCCTCCCCCTCCTCCTTAGCTTCCTTAGGTCTAAAGTATGTCAAAAAGTCCAGAAAATAATGTTTTCCCATGTATTTATACCAAGTAGGGTCGGGCCTTGATGAAACCACCCTTTCCTAGTCGAAATAGGATTTTCACTCTGTAAAAATTACACAGGCGTGCTGCATAGGGTGACGCGCCATGCGGGGAATTAGTGGGGAAATCCAGAGAGCTCAACATCTGTCAGGCAGCAAGTTTTGTACAGCCGCGGCGCCCTACGCACCGCGGTTGTGAGGTTTTCTTAGAGTACGGATGTTTCTTGCGTTTTGACGTCCAGACTTGGTCCTCGACCCCCGAACACGATTGCGCCTTAATCCCTTGGGCTTTTACTCAGACTTCAAAGCTCCAAATAGCTCGAATTAGCTCCATAACAGCTACATCACTCGGAATCACTCCTACAAGGCATAAAACACATAATAAGTGCAAAATACTACCAACTGAAGCTCAAACACAAATAAAGTGTAGTGAATTAGAGTGCAATAAGCGACTAAAGCACGAGATTATATCCTACCATCAACACCCCATACTTAAACCATTGCTCGTTCTCGAGAAATCTAACTATACTTCATATTGACACGGCCTTTTTCAACAACTCTCATAAATCATCACACCAAGAATATTTAAAATAGATTGAGCACAATATCGTAACATCCTTGCCTCAAGATTTGACTCAAAAGCACCATGTATTTTCTTATATCCCGCTCACTTACTCTAACACAGAGGTCAACGACATTACCTTTCCTTCATAAATCAAGTGCCCTCACAAAATAATACAGAGTAGTTCCACACACAATGAAATTTAAGAATAATCAGGAACTCAAGATAGAAGAAATTTACTCACTCTCAGAAGTAACATTCATATGACACAAAAGACGTAGCATAGGCTTGCCCATAGTGTACTACTCTACTAATTGAGCTCATTCACTCGAGGATAAAGTAGGACTTTAATTGGTTGTAATGTAGGCTGTAGGATGGGTAGGATACATTTGGATATAAGAGTGACTACACCTCCCTAAGAACTTTAATACATACAATTAACCATTCAAAACCCCACATTTATGTCAAACCAAAACTCCACCTTCACATCAATATACATTAACTCCCTGCTTATTTAAGAACAATTACATCAAGTTACCACTATCAAGAAATAGTTTTCACAATCATACACTTAGTTTTTCTTTCTTTTTCAATTTAAGTGGCTCTTACCTTTTCAAAACATTGCACCTTTTTCCTTATTTCAATAGTTCCACTCAAAAGCCAAACCAACCACCCCACATTTCAACTTTTACAAAGTTCATAACAAATTCAAGTGCTCACGAGAGGTACAAAGTTCAAATAGATGGTCAATTAAAACAAATGGATAGGGCTTGCAATGTGGCTGCTAAGGAAATAAGATTACATGCTCAAAAGGTTTGACTAAGATACATAACAATTAAGTGGGTAAAAGTATATAACTGACTCAACAAAGAAATGTCTATATCACTTCCAAGACTGAATAAAACTGCTATTTCGCTTTGCAAACACACGGGGAAAGTTCTAGACATCAAATGCAATACACAAAATAACACAAAACCTCACACACACATGACACGTAACTCACTCAATATTGGACTATCACGACACTCTAGTCAAAGCAGTTAAGCAAAGTTAAGATCATACAATTTAAGGT
The DNA here is from genome assembly GCA_000715115.1 of Nicotiana otophora. Lineage (NCBI taxonomy): Eukaryota > Viridiplantae > Streptophyta > Magnoliopsida > Solanales > Solanaceae > Nicotiana > Nicotiana otophora. The sequence continues at coordinate 18,350 of AWOL01S0003051.1, read as the reverse complement.
ACTTTTACAAGAGTCAAAAACTGAGCCTAAGCGTCACAACTAAAGCACTTAGTATTCTCAAGGTATACTAAAGTTAAGAGATATTTCTTCATTTAAAATCACAGCACAAGGTTTCCTACTCCTAAAAATAATAAACATTAACTACACCCGCTTCAAACAAAACTCTTGGAAAAAGGTATAGGCCTTTATAACCTGGCACATGTAGTTTTGGTTATAGGCCTTTATAACCTGCACCTTCTCGGTTACATAACAATACTGCCAAAGAATAATTCATTTAAAGCATTTCATAAAAACATTCTTTCATTATCCCTTGGGACACACATCATCATTATCATTTTGGCAAAATTGCAACATTTCATCTTACTTTCACTTCATTCACTTGCCACATATTATCAAAAGATACCAAAGGTATATAAGCAATGGAGAATCGTAGTTACAAATACATGAGTACAAAAGAGCTTAAAACGCTTGAAATATTTTCAAGAGGAGAGCATAATGATGGCAAATGAAACATGGATCGAATTCATAAGCATTTAAAAATTCAATCATTTCGGGCAATTCAAAATAAACGGATTAGGAGCTTGAACAAAACATGCTTGGAGTTTAGAAGGAATTCATGGAATCCAATTCTACGGGAAGGGTTTAGCCAAACATTACCTTAATCAAGATTCCTTAGGATCCCTACTATGTTTTACTACTTGTAATACTTCAATCTAGATTACAAAAGTTCAATTGAACCAAAATTAGCAAGAATTTTCATGTTTTAGGTCATTTGAGTATTTTATCAAACACCTAGAGTACATAACGTTATACTACCTCTAGTAATGGTGTTTATTCATTCCTCACAACCTTTTCATAGACACAGTTATACCATAACCATCCTTGGGTAGTAGGTGATCTCCAACAATACATACATGATCACCCATTTACGCCCAATCAAAAACAACATCGAACAACCCGATCTCCCTATTCCTCATAACACCCAAACTTGAGTTGGGAGCTTATGGCTTCCAATCACTATACGATAAGCTCCGACACCAAAAGTTTACCTATAATCTCATTATTGAACATGAATGCATGAGTGGTAGGAATGAAACCTTACCTTGTAAGTAGAAGACCTTGTATGTTCCTTCCTTGAATCTACAAGAATTGAGCTAGAACTTGAAGTGTTAAAGTGTGGAGATCCTCCTCCTCCTCTCTCTCTAAGATGGCCCCCTCTCTTGAAATTATTATACTTCCCCTTTTAAAGCAATCCTTTAGGCCTTTTATTAAAATAGAATTGGGTTAGGAAATTTCCCAAAAATATCGTCCGAGTGAAATCCGCGATCGCAAAAGGGGCCGCATAATGCTTCTACATTTTTCAAAATGGTCCTCCACAATTTCAAATTAATGTGGACAGATGTGCGGCGAATCTACGATCCGCATAACTGTTCTGCGGCTCACCCATTGGACGGCAGATTCTCCTTCAAGAAAATTTCTCAAGTGGCTTGACCATTTCCGTGATGAATCTGCGGTTCGAAAAATAGATATGCGGTCCGCATAACCCACCACGAAAAGACCCAAAAATCTATCTTGCTTCTAACCCAATCTGCAATGGTTCTGCAGTCAGCAAAGCTGATTCACGGTCTGCATAATCGACCGTAGAATTGTCATCTCAAGCCAATTCTCCTACCCACTTCATGCATTTTGCATTCCACAAATCCATATTGCAGCGATCTTTGGAAGCCACGAAACTTATCCTATAACTTCCAAACAACTTAGCTTGTCCTCGGAACTATAAAACCTTAAATCCTTGGCGGACTTTTACGGGGCCTTACAACACCACCTCGCAACACCATGTCCCTGAGGACAAGCAAATGGAAACCTTCATATTGACAATTATTAATGCTTTCAAATAAGGACAACTGCACAACCCCACAAACAAGAACTCCACTATTCTCAAAGATGACCAATCTCATAAATACATAAACCAAGGCTGGAACTTTCATAGCCCCAAATGCCTCTCCTCTGCTGGAAAAATACCAAACTTCAAATCATTAACTAGATAATTCTCCTCGTGGGGCTTCATCTACTACAATACATAGGCAACCAACTTACCATTATGTACCAACGCTGCATTATAACCCACATGTGAATCATCACAATGCACGGTATAAGGCTATGAATGTGTGTGAAACACTAACACTGGGGCTGCTATAAATGAAAAATCCCTCCATAAGGCAATGATAGTAAAATGCCCTCGTAACACGAGGAAAAGTGTTCCACACCACATCCGCAATGTAACCACCTCTTGCCGGTGCGCAATTAATAATGAGTACTCCACATTGCATATGATTGAATAGGACAGAATTGAAGATATAAACTTCAAGCGGAATTAAGTATCCTGAAAAGGAACCAAGAAACTGAAGTTCCCAAAAGCCATATAGCCTCTCAAAGATAAATACAGACGTCTCCGTTCCGATCTACAAGACTCTACTAGGCGTGCACGTGACTCGTGTGACCTATATCAACTTAGCGCTCTGATACCAACTTTTCATGACCCAAAATCCCATGATAGGCTGTGATGGCCCCTAGCCCACTTGGTAGGCAAGACAACAATCAATCAACATCACATTATCTAATTATTAATTTATTAACTATTTCATGATATAAATAACAATGTGAAAATAAAAGTCAATTTGAAATCACAAGTACAATTCAACAACAAGGTCTATATATCACCACCACTGTCGAACAAATGCCCAAAACTAGGTGTCACTACATCACGAGCATCTAATAAAGTAACTAGAGTCAACTGAATAACTACATCTATCCAGGAAAGAATACATGAACATAAAATAGATAAGTAGGGAAGGGGACTCAATGTGCTATGGATTGTATCAAGTACAACAGTTCACCAAGAAGTCTCCAATAATACTCCTACTCAACGTAAAGGGTATCGCTTACCAGCCTCAAAACCTGCACAAAATGTGCAGGAGTGTAGTAAGAGTACAAAATCACGGTACTTAGTAAGTATCAAGTATAGCCTCCAAGAAATGATTCATGTCAATAAAATTTATTTCATATCACTGCATGAGTCAACAATATGTACATATGCATGCTCAAGATCCATTATTAATTTATATAAGAGACATTGGATGAGTCTAAGCTACCAATGCATGCTCCTGTTCCAATAGAAATGTATATAAGAGCCAATGCATGAGTCTAGGTTACCAATGCATGCTCCTTATCTAATACCAACAACTCATAGCAAAAATCCATGTACCTAACACATGCCACATGTCTATCAAGCACCAAGAGAATCACGGGTGCCTACACTCACAATGCCCAAGGTAGCATGGGTAATCACCTAACTTCGGAGGGATGAATCTATATCCAAGCATGGATTATTTTATATTCAATGATAATTAATCAATTGTTGCGGTGCGCAACCCGTTCCAATAAACATATCATCAATAGTCTATAATTAATATCCGCTCATATTGTCCTTAGTGCCAAATTCCTCAATATTTCCACAACAGCAAACTCTCCAACTCATGCATATGTATATGTCTAACGATCTATCTGGTCGTTTTGTATATTTGAGCCTTGTTCCTCTATTTGATGCTTCCCATATGTATGTTAATTTTTGATGAGTTGCGGGGATGGTTGATTTGGTTTCAGGAAGGTTTTGGAGTGAATTGGAACACTTAATTTCATGGTTGGAAGCTTAAGTTATAAAAGTTGACCAAGGGCTAACTTTTATGTGAACTACCTCAGAATGGTGTTTTGATAGTTCCAATAGGTTAGTATGGTTATTTTGGACTTAGGCGTATGTCTATATTTGGATTTGAAGGTTCCTAGGTTGATTTGGATCTAATTAGCGAAAGTTGGAAATTTGAACGTCCGGAAAGTTCATAGGTTTGACCAAGAGTTGACTTCAAGGATATCGGGGTCAGATTGTGATTTCAGAACTTGGAATAGGCTCATTATTTCATTTGGGACTTGTCTGCATAATTCAGGGTTATTCAAAGTTTGTTGGATGTGGTTCGACATGAGTCTTGAACGTTTGAAAGTTGGTTAGTTTATTAAGCTTGAATTGATGTGCGATTTGTAGTTTTGATGTTACTATGTGTGACTGAGACCGCGAGTGGGTCCATGTTATGCTTTAGGATTGGTTGGTGTGATTTGATGGGGTCCTAGGGACCTCAGGTGTGTTTCGGATGGATTCCTGATCCTTTTGGAGCTAGTTGGTCGATCATGTCTGATGTTTCTGCACCTGTGAGGTTTTGTCCGCAGGTGCGAGTCCGCACATGCAGACAGGGGGTCGCAGATGCAAAGGATGGTTAGGCAGGAGAGGTTCATAGAAGTGGAGGATTCTGCGCATCTGCGTGATCGCATGGGCGAAGCTCTTGGCGCAGAAGCAGAGCAGGCTGACTTGGGATGTTCCGCAGTAGCAAATATATGTCGCACCTATGAGATCATAGAAGTGGGATTGATCCCAGCAGGTGTGAGGTGCCAAAATTTAAGTGTAGCTTACGGAAGTGAGTTTTGTATCACAAATGCAACTCCGTAGAAGCGAAAATGTATCAAAGATGCGACAATCTTTGGGCAGAACACTTTTAATTGAGGGTTTATCTCATTATTTACATTATTTTGTGATTGGCAGCTCAGATTGGGGCGATTTTCACCAACTTGGATTGGGTAAGTGTTCTTGAATTATAGATGATTATTATTCATGAATCTATCACTGATTTTGGTTTTGGTTGATGAAAAATAAGGGAGAAAATTGGTATTTGTTTGAGAAGGTTTGGAGAATGGATATTTGATATTTGAACCCCAATACGGAGTCGGATTTGGATGAAACTTATATATTTGGACTCATATTCGAATGAGTAATGGGGATTTGTGACTTTGGTTGAGTTTTGGGAAGTGAGCCCGGATTTACTTTTTGGTTGATTCCTTGCAATTTGAAAAAGATTGGAGCTTTATTACTTTGAATCAATTTCTATAGTCGTGTTTGATGTTATGGAGTTATTTTAACAAGATTCGAGCCATTTGGAGGTCGATTAATGTGGGAAGGGATTTTGGAGTATTAATTAACGCACTTTGAGGTAAGTAACTTGTCTAAACTTTGTTTGAGGGAAATTTCACCGTTGGCTATGACATTTGATATATGTTGGGGTGATGCATATGTTAGGTGACGGGCGTATGTGCGTACACCGGGGTTATGCATGATCCAGGTTGACTTAGATCTGATTAGCGCTTGGGCAAGGACCTGCTCATCCGTAGTCAAGTATTAATAGTGGGCGCAAGCGCAGGGTCATATATGTGCTTGGGTGATGGACTTGTGTCCGACATACTTACATTGCTGAATGTTGTTGTTGTTAAGTGTAAGGGTCCAAGGGCAATGGTGCCAGGCACTACACATGTGATGAGATATGGCTTACATGATTATTTAACTACGATAATGTTGATTCTAGCATGCAAACTTGTCATGCAGATACCAGGATGTTTTCCTTCCCTCATACTTATTGGTATTTGATGTCCTTATTTAATGTTTTGGACTTGGAACCACTATTAAATTGATGAAACCATGTTTAGACGACTTCTGCAAAAGAATTTATGCCTTAATTGCTATACTGGAAAAGCATGCCAATTTTCCTTTTATTTGTGAAATGGTTGAATTTGCTTTTTTCTTGAGCTACTATTATTTACCTCTATTATTTTGTTATTATCGTAATTGTTTATTCGAATTAGTATTGGACTCTTACAAGCTCGTCATTGCTTTAATACCGAGGTTTGTCTTGTTACTTATTGTGTACATGGGGTCGGTTGTAATCATATTACATTCTGCACTTAATGTGCAGACCCAAGTACTGTTGAGATGGGTGATTGCTAGGGTGTGGCACCAGTATTCATCTTGGGAGATTTTGAGGTAGTTGATGTTCTGTTTGCAGGACCTGAAGTCCGTTTTCTCTCAATTTATGTTATTACTAATCTATATTTAAGACAATTTGTATTTTGGGAGCAAACTTTGTATTTAAAATCTATAGTGCTCATATGCGCATTGACACCAGATCATGGTGTAACGACTCGACCAGTCATTTTACTTTCTAGATCCTCGCTCCCCTAATTAAGACTCTTCGTATGTGCTTTTACTATTTTATGACCTTCAGGGATGGTTGGTTTATGTTTGGAAGGGTTCGGGTTGAAATCAGAACACTTAGTTCCTTAATAATGGCTGATAATGGTTAAGTTTGACTTGAGTCAGCACTTTGAGTAAATGACCTCAGAACCGGGATTTGATGGTCCCAATAGGTTTGTATGATGATTTGGACTTGGGCGTGTGTTCGGACTGGGTTTCGGATGACCCGTGAGCGTTTCAGCGCTTAGTATTGGTAGTTGGCGCATTGAAGGTTTTTCAAGTTCTTTAAGTTTGTTTTGGAGTAGACTTTGCTGTTATCGAGGTCTGTTTGTGATTCTGAGCCTGGTAATAGTTCCGTATTATGATTTATGACTTGCACGCAAAATTTGGCGTCATTCCGAGTGGATTTCATAGGAATCGGATGTGCGTAAGTGTTTTCAGAGTCTGATTTGTGGTTTTTGATATTATGTTGGTGTTTCGATCATGCGAGCAAGTCCGTGTTATGTTGTGGGATGCGTTAATATAATTGGATGGGGTCCCAGGGGGCCCCGAGTGCGAATCGGATTGGAATCAGACTTGGTTTTGGCCTAGGGGACTGCTGGTGGCTTAAGATCTGGTGCAATCGCACCTGCGTGGAAAGGGCCACAAGTGCAAACTTGCGGAAGCGGCCCAGTGGTCGCAAAAGTGGACTTGAGGCTGGAGATGGGAGGTCACAGGTGCGAGGCTTTTTCCGCATATGCGCGCCCGTAGAAGCGATCGTGGCTGCGCAGATGCGGACTTGGGCTGGGTGTGGGTCGCAGAAGCGGAAGATGTACTCAGAAGTGAGTCGCAGAAGAAGCTCCTCTCCCGTAGAAGCGAGGAAGCTGGGGGCAGTGGCATATCGCAGATGCGACCTTTTGACCGCACTTGCAGTTCCGCAGATGCGATCAAGTGACCGCAAGTGCGGAAGTCGCTGGGCAATGATGGGTTTTAATCCGAGACTTAGACTATTTTTCACACATTTTCATTTAGTCTTAGGAGACTTTGAGAGAACTTCAGAAGGGGATTCTCATCTACAATAAAAGGTAAGTAAACTCCATCCACTTACAAGTTAAATACACAGATTATAAGTAGATTGAATACGGAAAATTTATGAAAATTGTGGGATTTGTGAAGAACCTAGGATTTTGGCATATTTTGGATTTGATCACAAATTTGGTGGTCGAAATGGGGGAACATTATATATTTGAGTTCAGGAGTTCATGGGTAACAATTATATTCGAAAATTTTCGGAATCCGGGCACGTGAGCAAATTTCATTAATCTTCCAAATTGAGTTGGGTATCTACTATAGAAGCTAAAATATGAACTTTTGAGCATATATTTACTAGTTTATATGATGTTTTATTAGTTTCACAGTCCTCGGCGTCGTTTGAAGGGTTCTAGTGAGGTTGGAGAGCCGGATTGAGGATATGGGATCGAGGTAAGTCTCTTGCCTAACCTTGTAAAAGGGAACATATCCCCTTAGGTGTAATATTGTTGTGTTCTGCTTGTGTGGGGAGCTATGTACGGACGAGGTGACGAGAGTCCGTACGTAGCTATATTTCATGATATGTCCGGGTAGACTTAGATTCACAACATGCTTTTAATTGTATTGTTTATGCCTATCATGTGTATTAATTTCCTTGACTAGAGCTGAGACTGGGGATTTAAATTGGAATTATCGACTTAGCTTCTTATTTCAGAAAATTGGGGAACACCTAATAAACTATGAAAATCCATGTCTTCTCATCTCATAAGTATTTTCGCGAGCGAGATAAACTTCTCTACCCTTATGTGATCGGGTCGTTCGCCTCGGCAGTATGATAACACCGCTTTTATGGGATCGAGTCGTTTGCCTCGGTAGTATGATAACACCACTCTTATGGGATCGGTCTCTTCGCCTCGATATTATGATGGTAATACTATTCTTATGGGATCGGGCTATTCGGTTCGGCAAATTCGTGCTTAATAATCGAAACGGGTTCTGGTTGGAGTATAATCAAGTTAGCGCCTTCTCGGCCAGTTATGATATATTGGTAATGTGATACGAGCTCTTGATTTTATTTTTTATAGTTGATCTTATTTGCTTCATTGATACTTGTTGTATACTCACCATGCCTACTTTACGCATTTATTTTATTATTATTTGACCTTTAGTAAGTGTCAAGTCGACTCCTCATCACTACTTCTTTGAGGTTAGACTAGATACTTACTGGGTACGCATTAGTTTTCGTACTCACACTACACTTCTGCATTGACGTGCAGGTACTGAGACATGTACTACCAGCGGTCACGAGGGTGTGTAGACGATCATTTACAGTGATTTAATGGTGAGCTGCTTGCCTTGCTACGATCTGTAGCACCGGAGTTTCCCTCAACCTTATTTACTATTCTGTCTATCACTTTCAGATAGTAGTGGTAGTAGTTTTGTTTATTCCCTAGATTGCTTATGCACTTGTGACACCGAGTTTTAGGGGATATTTAGCATTTATGTACTGTTGTATTTATCTTTTCTTTCACCACTATGGATGTTCTTATATGATGGTATTTAGTTTCAAAGATATGTTACGGTTGCATGAAATCTAGTTTAAATTGTTCTTTAAAAAGGAAAACTTCTGTTCTAAAACAAATGTTAAAAAAGGGTAAATAAATAGTAATTTCACTTGTGGGCTTGCCTAACGGCGACGTTAGGTGCAGTCGTGACCTAATACGAATTTGGGCCGTGATAGCTTGGTATCAGAGATTTAGGTTCACATAGGTCTCACGAGTCATGAGCAGGCCTAGTAGAGTCTTGCGGATTGGTGCGAAGACGTTCGTACTTATTTTCGAGAGGCTATAGGGTGTTAGAAAACTTCTTTTTCTTCATTTCCTATCGTGCAGTTGATATTGTGCAAAGTATCTTTCTATTAATCTCTCACAGATGGTGAGAATGCGCACGGTGGATGTACCAGGCGGTCTAGGGGCTGCTCCCCCCATTGCTAGAGGCCAAGACAGAGGCCGGGGGAGGGCTCCAGCTACAGTCAGAGGACGAGGCCCCCCTAGGGTTGCTCCTGTTGTACCACCGATAAATCTAGTAGAGGATCGTGTTGAGGAGTAGGATGAGGCGCCTGCAGTTGTGCCGGCCTTAGCAGATTTCATGGCTGCGCCGGGATTCCAGGAGGTCATGGGCCGTACGTTATGGTTCATGGACTTTGTGACACATGCTAGTTTATTTCGAACGGACCCTGCCACATCTCAGGTGGGAGGGGGAGCACAGACCCCTACCGCTCAGGCTCCAGGGCACACCACTACCGTTTATCAGACCGCTGGTGCACTACCTGCGGGCGGAGCCCATCTTGTTACAGTGGCTATGCCAAAGGCTGTACCAGTCGCGACCGTTGATCAGCAGAAGCGGCTAGACAAAAGGACCAGACTTCGGCCCCTACTTTTGGTGATGCCCTTCAGCTTGACTAACGCCCTGGTGGTGTTTATGGATTTGATGAACATAGTGTTCATAGGACCCCCAGAATTTCATTTACCGGTGCAAGTATAGGCTCCAAAACATGGGGATATTGGAGTCCAACGAGGTGGACATCACCACTTTTCAGCTTGAGGGCAAGGTCCGCAGATGGTGGTAGGCTTACCTTCTTAGCATGCCAGCAGGTTCACCTCCTTTGACTTGGGATCAGTTTACACATCTGTTCTTGGAGAAGCACATTCACTTTTTAAGAGAGCGGAGCTTTGGGGTCAGTTTGAGCGACTCCGTCAGGGTCACATGTCTGTCACCAACTATGAGGCAAGATTCACTGACTTGTCTCGCCATGCATCTATTATACTCCCCACAGACGCAGAGAGGGTGCAAAGGTTCATTGCAGGTCTGCCCAATGAGATTCAAGTTCCTATAGCCCGTGAGGCCTAGATGGAGACTTCCTTTCTTCAGGTTATGGATATAGCTCGGAGGATCGAGCGTATTCGCAACCGTAACTGAGAGTTTGTCCCAAGGGACTAGCGGCCCTGGCAGTTTGGGGGACTCAGTGGCGCCCCACCTGGGGACACGTGTTAGTACATGGGGGGTCATCCTAATAGGCCCATGCAGTCAGCACCACCGCCTGCTCAGAGTGCTCCAGCATGACCCTACTTCAGTACCATTCCAGAGAGTTCTTACCGCCCGCCAGCTATTTAGGGTTGCTCTAGTGGGTACTTAGACCATCAGGGTCAGACTTCAGGTCAGCAGTCTACCGTTCCGAGGGGTTGTTTCGAGTGGGGGGATCTTGGCCACGTGAAGAGGTTTTGTCCCAGACTTCGGAGCAAGGCCGAGCAGCAGGACTATCGGCCCATGCTTACCACACCAGCTACCATACCATCCGTCCGGCCGGCCAGAGTTGGAGGGCAGACGGCCAGAGTTCGTCCTAGAGGTGGCGCTCCGACTAGATTCTACGCTATCTCCATCAGGCTAGAGCCAATCGCCTCTGATGTAGTGATCACATTTACTATTTCTATTTGCCGGATGGATGCCTTGGTATTATTTGATCCGGGGTCTACATTCTCCTATGTTTTATCTATGTTTTCTCCTTATTATGATGTGTCCCGTGAGTCCTTGGGCATTCCAATATATGTGTCCACACAAGTGGGTTATTCTGTTATTGTGGATTGGGTCTACCGATTCTTTTGGTGACTTTCTATGGATATAAGACCTGAGCAGATCTTCTATTGCTCGATATGGTTTATTTCGAGGTTATCCTGGGCATGAACTGGTTGTCCCCGTACCATGCCATTCGTGATTTCCATGCCAAGACTGTTACCTTAGTGATGCCTAAGTTGCCAGATTAGAGTGGAGGGGTTCGTCTGTCGGTACTTCTAACTAGGTTATTTCTTTCTTGAAGGCTCAGCATATGGTCGAGAAGGATTATTTGGCATATTTAGCCTTTGTTCGGGATACTACTGTAGATACTCCCTCATTAGATTTAGTGTTGGTGGTGCGAGAGTTTTCCGATGTTTTTCCTGCTGATCTACCTGGTATGTTGTCGGATCAGGATATTAATTTCGGCATTGATTTTGTGCCGGGTACCCAACCTATTTCTACTTTGCCTTATCGTATGGCTCCCAAGGAGGTGAGAGAGTTAAAGGAGGAGCTTCAAGAGTTGCTTGAAAAAGGGTTCATTAGACCTAGCGTATCGCCTTGGGGTGCACCAGTGTTATTTGTGAAGAAGAAAGATGGAAGTATCTAGATGTGCATTGATTACCGCCACTAGAACAAAGTCACCATCAAGAATAAGTACCCGTTATCATTCATCAATGATTTATTTGACTAGTTGCAGGGTGCTAGGGGGTTCTCTAAGATCAACTTGAGATCTGGGTATCATCCGCTAAACATTCATGCTTCGGATATTCCGAAGATGGCTTTTCAGACTAGATATGACCAATATGAGTGTTTGGTGATGTCCTTCTGCTTGACTAACGCCCCGACGGTGTTCATGGATTTGATGAATCGAGTGTTCAGGCCATATCTTGATTTCTTTGTCATTGTCTTCATTAATGACATATTGATCTACTCGCGTAGTATGGAGGAGCAGAAGCAACATTTGAAATTAGTGCTTCAAACCTTGCAGGAATAGAAGTTTATGCTAAGTTCTCCAAGTGTGAGTTCTGGTTGGATTCCATAGCTTTCTTTGGGCATGTTGTATCAGGTGAGAGCATTAAGGTGGATCCCAGGAATATTGAGGCAGTCCAGGGTTGGCCTCATCCTACCACAACTACCAAGATCAAGAGTTTCTTGGGTTAGCAACGTATTATCATCGGTTCGTGGATGGTTTTTCGTCTATTTAAGCTCCCTTGACTAGATTGACCCAGAAGGGTGTTCCGTTTAGATGGTCCGAAGATTGAGAGGCAAGCTTTCAGAATCTCAAGTCGGCCTTGACTACAACACCGATTTATTATTGCTTTCCAGTTCAGGGATGTATACTGTGTATTGCGATGCTTCACGCGTTGGCCTGGGTTGTTTATTGATGCAGGAGGGGTTGTTATTGCATATGCTTCACGTCAGCTGAATCCCCACGAGAATAATTACCCTGTGCATAATTTGGAATTGCCCGCGATAGTTCATGCTCTGAAGACCTGGAGGAAATTTCTTTATGGGATGTCCTGTGAAGTTTACACTGATCATCGTAGCTTGCAGCATTTGTTCAAGAAGATGGATCTCAATTGAGGCATCGCATATGGCTTGAGTTACTAAAGGACTATGATATTACCATGCTCTTTCATCTGGGCAAGGCAAATGTGGTTGCAGATGCCTTAAGTAGAAAGGTCGAGAGTATGGGTAGTTTGGCATTTATTCCAACAAGGGAAAGGCCATTGGCTTTAGACATTCAGTCCTTAGCTAACAGACTGGTGAGGTTGGATATTTCAGAACCCGGTCGAGTTCTTGCATGTGTAGTGGCTCAGTTTTCATTACTATAGCGGATCAAGGCTCGTCAGTACAATGATCTGCACTTGTTGGTTCTCAGAGAGACTATACTACATGGTGGCGCGAAGGAGGTTACTATTGGTGATGATGGTGTTCTGCGGCTCCAGCCTATGTGTTCCTAATATTAATGGCTTGAGGGATAAAATTCTAGAGAAGGCGCATAGTTCTCGGTATTTTATTCATCCAGGGGCTACGAAGATGTATCGCAATCTGAGGCAGCCTTATTGGTGGCGGCAGATGAAGAAGGACATAGTTGAGTGTGTGGCGAGATGTCTAAACTGCCAGCAGGTCAAGTATGAGCACCAGAGGCCAGGTGGCCTACTCCAACAGATGGTTATACTAAAATGGAAGTGGGAGCGCATCACCATGGACTTTGTTGTTGGGTTGCCACGGATGTTAAGAAAGTTTGATGCCGTTTGGGTAATTGTCGATAGGCTAATCAAGTCGGCACATTTTATTTCAGTGGCGACTACTTACTCACCAGAGAGGTTGGCCCAGATTTACATTTAGGAGATTGTTTGGTTGCACGGTGTGCCTGTTTCAATCATTTCAGATAGAGGCCCTCAATTCACTTCACATTTCTGGAGAGTAGTTCAAAGCAAGTTGGGTACCCGAGTAGAGCTCAGCACAGCATTTCATCCACAGACCGACGGGCAGTCGGAGCAGACAATTCAAATTCTGGAGTATATGCTCCAAGCATATGTCATTGAATTCGGGGGTCAGTGGGATAGATTCTTGCCCTTGGCCGAGTTTGCTTACAACAACAATTATCAGTCTAACATTGAGATGGCTCCATTTGAGGCTTTATATGGTCGGCGATGTCGTTCGTCTATTGGATGGTTTAAGCCCGGCGAGGCTAGGTTATATGGCATTGATTTAGTGAAGGATGCCTTGGAAAAGGTAAAGTTGATTCAGGAGCAATTTCGCATGGAACAGTCCAGTCAGAGGAGTTTTGCGGATCAAAAGGCGCATGATCTATCATTTATGGTGAGCGAGAAGGTTCTCTTGAAAGTCTCGCCGATGAAGGGTATCATGAGTTTGAGAAAACGGGGAGGTTGAGCCCAAGGTTTATTGGCCCATTTGAGGTAATGAAATGAGTTGGGGAGGTTGATTATGAGCTTGCTTTTCCTTTTAGTCTATTGAGAGTTCATCCGGTCTTCCATGTGTCTATACTCCAGAGGTATCATGCCGACAAGTTGCACGTGCTAGATTATAACACGGTTCAGCTAGATGATAGTTTAGGTTATGAAGAGGAGCCGGTTTCCATTGTTGACAGATAGGTTCTCTAGTTGAGGTCCAAGAGGATTGCTGCGATGAACGTCTAGTGTAGGGGTCAATTAGACGAGGAATCAACTTGGGAGGCCGAGGAAGACATGAAGAGCAGATATATGCACTTTTCAGCACTGCAGATATGATCCTAGACTCGTTCAAGGACGAACGTTTGTTTAAGAGGTGGAGAATGTAACGACCCGACCGATCATTTTGCTTTCTAGATCCCTGTTCCCATGATTAAGACTCCTCGTATGTTCTTTTACTGTTTTATGACCTGCGGGGATGGTTGGTTTAGGTTTGGAAGGATTAGGGTTGAATTCGGAACACTTAGTTCCTTAATAGTGGCCTATTATGGTTAAGTTTAACTTGAGTCAACGTTTTGAGTAAACAACCTCAAAACTGGGATTTGACGGTCCCAATAGATTCGTATGATGATTTTGGGCTTGGGTGTGTTTTCGGACCGTGTTTCGGATGACCCGGGAGCGTTTCGGCTCTTAATAATGTAAGTTGGCGCATTGAAGGTTTTTTAAGTTCTTTAAGTTTGGTTTGGAGTAGACATTGCTATTGTCAAGGTCCGTTTGGGATTTTGAGCCTGGGAATAGTTCCCTATGGTGATTCATGACTTGCACGCAAAATTTGGCGTCATTCCGAGATGATTTGTTAGGAACCGGATGCGTGGAACTGTTTTTAGAAGTTTTTGAGTTTCATGTTGAATTCATGCGTTTTGGGCATCCGAATCGTGGGTTTTGATGTTATTTTGGAGTTTCTATCGTGCGAGCAAGTCTATGTTATGTTGTGGGATTCGTTAATGTAATTGGATGGGGTCCGGGGGGACCCTGGTGCGAATTAGATTGGAATCAGACTTGATTTTGCCATGAGGGACTGCTGGTGGTTTAAGATCTAGTGCAATCGAACCTACATGGAAAGGGCCGCAGGTGCGAGCTCGAAGAAGTGACCTAGTAGTCACAGAAGCAGACTTCTGGCTGGAGATGGGTGGTTGCAGGTGCGAGGCTTTTACCACATCTGCGCACCTGCAGAAGCGATCGTGGCTCCGTAGATGCATACTTGGGCTGGTCGTGTGTCGCAAAAGCGGAAGATGTCTGCAGAAGCGAGCTCGCAGAAGCATCTCCTCATCCATAGAAGCGAGGAAACTGGGGGAAGTGGTAGATCGCAGATGCGACCTTTTGATCGCACCTGTAGTTCTGCAAATGCGATCAAGTGGTCGCGAGTGCGGAAGTCATAGGGCAGTGATGGGTTTTAATCCAGGACTTAGGCCATTTTTTCACACATTTTCTTTTAGTCTTGGGAGACTTTGAGAGAACTTTAGAGAGGGATTCTCATCTACAATACAAGGTAAGTAAACTCCACCCACTTTCAAGTTAAATACGCGAATTATAAGTAGATTGAACATGGAAAATTTATGAAACTTATGGGATTTGTGAAGAACCTATGGTTTTGGTAAATTTTGGATTTGATCACGAATTTGGTGGTGAAAATGGGGGCAAATTATATATTTGAGATCGCGAGTTCATGGGTAACAATTATATTCAAAAATGTCCAAAATCCGGGAACGTAGGCCCCGGGGTGTATTTCATTAATCTTCCAAATTGAGTTGGGTAGCTACTATAAATGATAAAATATGAACTTTTGAGCATATATTTACTAGTTTATATGACTTTTGATAAGTTTTAGAGTCCTCGACGTCATTTGAAGGGTTCTAGTGAGGTTGGAGAGCCGGATTGAGGACTTGGGATCGAGGTAAGTCTCTTGCCTAACCTTGTAAGAGGGACCTTATCCTCTTAGGTGTATTATTGTTGTGAGCTACTTGTGTGGGGAGCTAAATACGCACGAAGTGACAAGAGTCCATACGTAGCTATATTTCATGATATGTCCGGGTAGACTTAGATTCATAACATGCTTTTAATTGTATTGTTTATGCCTATCATGTGTATTAATTGCCTTGACTAGAGCTAAGACTGGGGATTTAAATTAGAATTATCGACTTAGCTTCTTATTTCAGAAAATTGGGGAACACTTAATAAACTATGAAAATCCATATCTTTTCGTCTCGCACGTACTTCCGCGAGCGAGGTAAACTTCTCTACTCTTATGTGATCGGGCCGTTCACCTTGGCAGTATGATAACACCATTCTTATGGGATCAAGCTGTTTTCCTTGGTAACTTTGTGCTTAATAATCGAAACGGATTTTGGTTGGGGTATAATTGAGTTAGCGCCTTCACGGCCAGTTATGATATGTTGGTAATGTTATACGGGCTCCTGATTTTATTTATTATAGTTGTTCTTATTTTCTTCATTGATACTTGTTGTATACTCACCATGTCTACTTTATGTATTTATTTTATTATTATTTGACCTCTAGTAAGTGCCAAGTCGAGCCCTCATCACTATTTCGAGGTTAGACTAGATACTTACTGGGTATGCATTATTTTCTGTACTCACACTACACTTCTGCACTAATGTGCAGGTACTGAGACATGTACTACCAGCGGTCACGCGGGCGCGTAGACGATCATTTACAGAGACTTAGTGGTGAGATGCTTGCCTTGCTACGATCTGTTGCACCAGAGTTTCCCTCAACCTTATTTACTATTCTGCCTATCACTTTCAGACAGTAGTTGTAGTAGTTTGGTATATTCCCTAGATTGCTCATGCACTTGTGACACTGGGTTGTGGGGGATCTTTAGTGTCACACCCCAAAACTGAGGGGTGCGACCGGCGCTCAACCGAGTGAACCCGACCGAGCAAGCCTGTTAGATTTCATTCTACCCAAACTCATCCATGAATAGATATAATACATTATCATTAATTAGACGAAAATGTGTTCATGTCTACAATACCAATTCATCTCCAATAGTTTCATCATTTTTAAAGTCTCAAATGGACAAGTAATACATCCACAACATAACATAGTTTGTCTTTCCCCAGCACCAATACACAACCCACACTATATCTACGGAGCCTCTATAGATAAAGAAGAGTATAATGATAATGCCGACAACAAGGCCCCGACTATACCGCAAACTGAATACACAAAGTACAAAAGATACATGACCCCGGGATGAAGTGGGGCTCACCAAGTCAGCTGGGAAGGAAGTGCACTGCTATCACTGATCAATATCTCCTGCTGTGGAACCACCTGCATCCATTGAAAACCTCAGATTCAATTCCTTCTGTTTGAACATATATTGAAGGCTCTTATGGTCCGTGAATATATCCACATGGACCCCATATAAATAATGATGCCAAATTTTCAATGCAAATACCAATGCTACAAGTTCTAAATCATATGTTGGATAGTTCTTTTCATGATTCTTAAGTTGCCTAGAAGCATAAGCTATCGCCTTCCCATGTTGCATTAATACACACCCAAGCCCGATTCTTGAAGCATCACAATATACCATAAATCCATCTATACCCTCTGGAAGAGTCAACACCGGTGCCGTAGTCAATCTTACTTTCTATTCCGGGAAACTCTTTTCACAAGCATCTGACCATTGGAAGTTAATTACCTTCTGCGTCAATTTAGTCAATGGAGAGGCAAGAGTGGAAAACCCCTCCATAAACTTTCTGTAATATCCAGCTAAGCCTAAGAAACTGCAAATCTCTGTTGGAGTTATAGGCCTCGACCAATTCTTCACAGCCGCAATGTTTTGAGGATCAACCTTAATTCCTTCATTATAGACAACATGACCCAAGAATATGACCGACTCAAGAGAAAATTTACATTTTGAAAACTTTGCATATAATTTGTGCTGATGCAGGGTTTGCAGAACTACCCTGAGATGGTCAGCATGGTCCTCCTGACTTCGTGAATATACAAGAATATCGTCAATGAACACTATCACAAAGGAGTCGAGGAATGGATTAAAAACGCGATTCATAAGATCCATGAAGGCTACTGGAGCATTTGTTAGCCCAAAAAACATTAGTAGAAACTCAAAATGCCCATACTGGGCTCTAAAAGCTGTTTTCGGAATATCCCGCTCCTTGATCTTCAATTGGTGATACCCGGATCGTAAATCGATTTTGGAGAAGTACCTGGCACCTTGCAATTGATCAAACAATTTATTTATCCTTGGCAGTGGGTACTTAGTTTTGACTGTTACCTTATTAAGCTGCCGATAGTCAATTCACATTCTCAATGACCCATATTTCTTTCTTACAAAAGGACCAGTGCGCCCCAAGGCGACACACTTGGCCGGATAAAACCCTTTTCTAATTAATCTCTCAATTGTCCCTTTAGCTCCTTCAATTCTGCCGGTGCCATTTTGAAGGGTGGAATAGATATAGGATGCGTGTCTGGCATCACATCGATCCCAAAATAAATCTCCCTGTCTAGTGGGATCCCGGGGAGTTCATCCGGAAAGACTCCCAGAAATTCATTCACAACAAGCACAGACTCATGTGTAGGTGCCTCAGCATCGGTGTCCGTAACCCGGACCAAATGGTAAATACATCCCTTGTTGA
>AWOL01S0003047.1:107271-122007 GCA_000715115.1 Nicotiana otophora | reverse complement strand
GGGATAAACGGGACGAAATGGCCATCCCGTCCCATCCCGTGTCCCGTTTAACATGGGGCCATCCCGTTTAAAATTAAGTGGGACGGGACGGGACGGGACGCGGGACGGGACCGAGACGGGACGGGACGTCTTCATTCTTCATTCTTGCTCTTTTTATATAGCCGAGTCTTTGGAGCGGATTTAAAAACGAACTTCAAACATCTTTAGAAATCTTTCTTTTCTAGCCTTGTCGGGTACTTCATTGGACCCCATCGTCACATGGCTTGAGCAGAGATGATTCCTTTTTATTTGTCACTTTGTAATTAGTTTTTCCACTCAAAGACTATAGGGTCTTTTCCGTACTACTTTAGGTCGTTTCTTCTTTTTTCACATTATTGTACCTCCTGTGCCATAACGATTCTTCACTATTTGTCGTCTTGTCTTCTGTTTTATTCTCAAAATTTTATTCTACGTATCAAGATTATGTAGAGCTAGTGAGTCGAAACTCATTTCCGAATCATTATTTGGATCCTGAGCATCTTGAGAGTTTAGGTAGTTTTCATCTTCGTAATTATCATTTTCACCTGATTTTTGGGACATTTCTAGACTGAGATTTATTTCTGGACTAGAATTTTTGATAATATGTTTGTCTTGAAAGAATTTTTCTAATGTTTGCCTAACTATATCTTCTATTTTATCATTTTTGTTATTTTTGAAATTATTCCTTTCTTTCTTGATGGTTCTCCTTGTACCAATGTTCTAGGTAGTCTTCTTCTTGTTTGGTTCGATCGTTCTAGTCTGACTTCAGGCGTGTTCTTATTTTAGTTTCAGTATTTATTGTTTGTACCGGTGTATGAGTAATATTTTTAAAAAATATCACTCTGTCTCTAATTAGCAAACAGCTACCATTATTATGTAAAATAAAACTTAATCTTAATACAAAATCTGCATTTATATTTAAGTCTCTTACCCATATCTTGTCCACCTTGTAACTAGGTTTGTAAAAATCTGGAACAAAATTTTGACCTTTTAAAATCATAAGAATTAGAGATAGATAAAAAAATAAAGTTTTTAAATAATAAATTTAACTTAGAAAAAATACCTACAAAAAACGCAATAGAAAAACAAATAGAACTTTTACGGAAAAGCCAAAAGAACTAGATATTCAAACAACTAAGTTAGTAGAAAAAATAATGCATCAGGTATAAGCATTAAAAAGTAATATAAGTGCATTAAAAGAAACGATATAAATAATAAAACAAATTTATCTTTCATGAACGACCTAGACCCAGTATATAATAAAGCCTTAACATTTACAACAAAATGTCAGCCTAACCCAGAAGGATTTTGTTACGACCCAAAACTCCCTCCGTAAAACGTCGTGACGGCGCCTAGTCTCTACGACTAGGTAAGCCTATCAAATTGCGAAAATATCAAAAATGGAAGTAACACTTAACAACTAACTGCAACAGATAACCAAATAACTGGTAACAATGATGATCGACATGTACAATAACCAACACTCTAGAAAATACACAGTATTCCCAAAATCCGGAACATCATCAGCACAAGCTACAGAAGGAAACTAGTATCTCTATACACCAGAGTTTAATAAAAAAAGTACAGAAGGTAATTGACATAGGGGAGAATAGAGGGGGCTCTGAGGTCTGCGGACGCGATAGATATACCTTGAAGTCTCCAAACTGTCACTGCTCATTGATGACGTGGCTGAAAAGAAGCATCTGGATCTGCACACAAAACATGTGCAGAAGAGTAGCAAGAGTACGCCACAACGGTACCCAGTAAGTGCCAAGCCTAACCTCGGTCGAGTAGTGATGAGGTCAGGTCAGGGCCCACTGGTATATAATAAATAAAGCAGGAGAATGTAGCAATATAATAAGAGATTGGAATTTAACAAAAAGGAAAACACAGCAAAATAGCAGTACAACACACAAGGTTAAGCAGTAGGGTATCTCCCGAGATACCGTCTCGTAGTCCCAAAGTAAATATGCAAAGAGATCTCCCGAGGGACCGCCTCGTAGTCTCAAAAGTAAATATGCAGGGAGAACTCCCGAGGTACCACCTCGTATTCTCAAAAGTAAATATGCAGGGAGAACTCCCAAGGTACCGCCTCGTAGTCTCAAAAGTAAATGTGCAGGGAGAACTCCCGAGATACCGCCTCGTAGTCTCAAGGTAAATATGCACGAAGAACTCCCAAAGTACTGCCTCGTAGTCTCAAAGGTAAATATGCAGGGAGAACTCCCGAGGTACCGCCTCGTAGTCTCAAAAGTTAATAAACAGCTCAAACCGATAAATACAATAGTTAACAGCAAGAAGCCTACAGTTAAGACTGATAAAGAACAAGTAGAAACAGGAAAATCAACTAGACATGTTGTACAGAGTTCAAATAAAAAGTTAAAGCACGTAGACATGCGATATTAAACTAAACAGGATAACTACACATGCTGGTATAACGCAATTAAGATGAAAACAGGTTACTACTCAGTAAA
This sequence comes from Nicotiana otophora, assembly GCA_000715115.1. NCBI lineage: Eukaryota > Viridiplantae > Streptophyta > Magnoliopsida > Solanales > Solanaceae > Nicotiana > Nicotiana otophora. The sequence goes on along the minus strand of AWOL01S0003047.1, from coordinate 119,518 downwards.
AATCGGGTTTTACAACAAATTGCCCTTGTACACACTCGCCACCTCACGTACAAGGCGCTCACGTATCACAACAGTACTAAATCCTAAGGGGATTTCCCCCACGTAAGGTTAGGCAATCCATTTACCTCGAACCAAGCTCAATTAATGCGTAAGAATGCCCTTTCCTCGATTATCCGACTCCGAATGGCCCAAATCTAGCCAAACACAATTACATATCATAAATACAACTATAATAGACTACTCTAATTACTGAAATCAAGACTTTAACAAGAAATTCAAAAATCTCCCTAAAAAGCCTCCCCGGGATCACGACTCGAAATCGGGTAAAAGTCACAATATATGAACACTCATTCACTCACGAGTCCAACCATACCATAATTACCAATAACCGACATCAACTGGACCCTCAAATTCTCAAATCAAACTCTCCAAATCCTTAGCCTCAAACTCCCAAATTTCACCTTAAATACACACTAACTAGGTGAAAAATAAATGGGGAAGCAAGATTATTGATCAAAAATAAGCACAAGGGATTTACCTCAAGAAATCCCTCGAAAATGCTCTCAAGAAATCGCCAAACCCGAGCTCAAAATATTTAAAAAAAGCAAAAATCGCGAACCCTTGCATTTAAGTGTTTTGTCCAGCATTTCCGCTTTTGCGGCCACTTAGCCGCATCTGCGGTGTCGCAGAAGTGACAACATTCTCGCATATGCGGTTCCTTTGCTCCTGCAGTTGACTCTCCCGCACCTGCGACACTCCCACTTCTGCGGTCCAAATCCCTCTTTTATGGGTATGCACCTGCGCCAATACGTCCGCTTCTGCGATCGATCCCCTGCAGAAGCGACTCCGCTTCTGTGATCGATCCCCCGCAGAAGTAATTCCGCTTCTACGGCCCTAATACCACACCTGCGAACACTGGCCAATTCCCCTACCCCCGCCCCTGCGGTCAGCCTTGTGCAGGTGTGATTACACCAGAACTAGCCTAGCACCAGAAAATCTTCTAAGTCCAACAATGATCTGTTAACCATCCGAAACTCACCCGAGGCCCCCGGGACCTCAATCAAATATACCAACTAGTCCTAAAGCATCACATGAATTTAGTCGAGCCTTTAAATCACATCAAACAATGCTAAAAACACGAATTACACATCGATTCAAGCCTAATGAACTTCAAAGTTTCAAACTTCCACAATCGATGCCGAAACCTATCAAACCACGTTCGATTGACCTCAAATTTTGTACACAAGTCATATTCGACATTTTGGACCTACTACAACTTCCGGAATAAGAATGCGACCCCGATATCAAAAAGTCCACTTCTTGTCAAACTTCCCAAAAATTCAACTTTCGCCATTTCAAGCCTAATTCAGCTACAGACCTCCAATTCACAATCCGGACACGCTTCTATATCCAAAATAACCCAACGGAGCTAACGGAACTGACAAAACTTCATTCCGGAGTCGTCTTCACATAGTTCTGACTACGATAAAAATCCTAGAACTTAAGCTTCGCTTTAGGGTATAAGTGTCCAAAATCACTCTGAAACCACAAACAAAACCTCCTTGCAAGTCACATAAGTAGAAAAGGATACGGAGAAAGAAGTAAATAGGGAATCTAGGCTATTACCCTCAAAACGACCAGCCAGGTCGTTTCATCCTCCGCTCTTGAAACAATAGTTCGCCCTCGAACGAGCATAGAGACATACCTGAAGTGGTGAAAAGATGAGGATAACGGCTATCCATATCATGCTCGGTCTCCCAAGTAGCCTTCTCGATCGGCTGACCCCTCCACTGAACCTTCACGGAAGAAATGTTCTTTGACCTCAGCTTTCAAACCTGCATGTCCAAAACAGCCACCGACACCTCAACATAAGATAAATCCTTGTCCAATTGAACTGAGCTGAAATCCAACACATGAGACGGATCGATGTGATACTTCCGGAGCATAGAAACATGGAATACTGGATGAACTCCTGCTAGACTGGGAGGCAAGGCAAGCTCATAAGCAACCTCCCCAACTCGCCGCAACACCTCAAATGGGCGAATAAACTTTGGGCTCAGCTTGCCCTTCTTTCCGAACCTCATAACACCCTTCATGGGCGAAACCCGGAGTAAGACCCACTCCCTAACCATGAATGCAACATCGCGAACATTCCAACCCGCATAACTCTTCTGTCTGGACTAGGCTGTGCGAAATCGATCCTGAATCACCTTAACCTTCTCCAAAGCATCCTGAACCAAGTCTGTACCCAATAGCCTAGCCTCGCCTGACTCGAACCAACCCACTGGAGACCGACACCGCCTACCATACAGAGCCTCATACGGTGCCATCTGAATGCTCGACTGATAACTGTTGTTGTGGTCAAACTCTACTAGTGGCAAGAACTGATCCCAAGAACCTCAAAACTCCATCACACACGCACGGAGCATATCCTCTAGTATCTGAATAGTGCGCTCGGACTGTTCGTCCGTCTGGGGGTGAAATGTTGTGCTCAACTCTACTCGAGTACCCAGCTCATGTTATACGACCCTCCAAAACCGTGATGTAAACTTCGTACCCTGGTCAGAGATGATGGATATCGGTATGCCATGAAGCCTGACAATCTCGCAGATATAAACTCGAGCCAGTTGCTCGGAAGAACAGGTAGTCATCACAGGAACGAAATGAGCTATCTTGGTCAGCCTATCTACAATCACCCAAACTGCATCGAATTTCCGCTGAGTCCGTGGAAGCCCAACAACGAAATCCATAGTGATACGCTCCTATTTCCACTCCGGAATCTCCAACTTCTGAAATAATCCACCTGGCCATTGGTGCTCATACTTTAACTACTGGCAATTTAGACACTGAGCTACATACTCCATTATGTCCTTCTTCATTCTCCTCCACCAGTAATACTGTCTCAAGTCCTGATACATCTTTGCGGCACCCGAATGAATGGAATACCGCAAACTGTGAGCCTCCTGGAGAATCAACTCACGCAAACCATCTATATTAGACACACATAGCCCGCCCTGTATCCTTAATACACCATCATCTCCAATAGTGACCTCCTTAGCATCACCGTGCTGAACCGTGTCCTTAAGGACAAGCATATGGGGGTCATCATACTGATGCTCCCTGATACGATCATAAAGAGAAGACCGAGAGACTACACAAGCCAACACTCGACTCGGCTCAGATATATCCAATCTAACAAACTGGTTGGCTAAGGCCTGAACATCCAACGCCAATGGCCTCTCTGCTGCTGGTAGATATGGTAAGCTCCGCAAACTCTCCGCCCGACGACTCAAAGCATCGACCACCACATTGGCCTTCCAGGATGGTACAAAATGGTGATATCATAATCCTTAAGCAGCTCCAACCACCTCCGCTGATGCAAGTTAAGATCCTTATGTTTGAACAGATGCTGCAAACTCCGGTGATCGGTGTAGATCTCACAAGGGAACCGTACAAATAGTGCCACCAAATCTTCAAGGCATGAACAATAGCTTCTAACTCAAGGTCGTGAACGGGATAGTTCTTTTCATGCACCTTCAGCTATCTAGACGTGTAGGCAATCACCTTATCATTCTGCATCAACACCGCACCGAGACCAATCTGCGAGGCATCACAATATACCGTATGTGACCCCGAACTTGTAGGCAATACCAATACTGGGACTGTAGTCAAAGTTGTCTTGAGCTTCTGAAAGCTCTCCCCACACTTCTTTGTCCATATTATTGGAGCACCCTTCTATGTCAGCCTGGTCATAGGTGCTGCAATAGATGAGAAAACCTCTACAAATCGACGGTAATACCCCGCCAAACCAAGGAAACTCCGGATCTCCGTAGCTGAGGATAGTCTGGGCCAACTCTGCACTGCTTCCACCTTCTTCAGATCCACCTTGATCCCCTCACTAGATACTATGTGACCCAAAAATGCCACCGAGTCTAGCCAAAACTCGCACTTTGAAAATTTTGCATATAACTTCTTTTCTCTCAAGGTCTGAAGCACAGTCCTCAAGTGCTGCTCATGATCCTCCTGACTCCAGGAGTACAACAGAATGTCGTTAATAAAAACAATAATGAATGAGTCAAGATATGGCCAGAATACACTGTGTATCAAATACATAAATGTTGTTGGGGCATTGGTCAGTCCAAATGACATCACAAGGAACTCGTAGTGACCATACCGAGTCCTGAAAGCAATCTTCGGGATATCTGGCTCCGGAATCTTCAACTGATGATAGCCTGAACGCAAGTCAATCTTGGAAAACACTCTGGAACCTTGTAACTGATCAAATAAGTCATCAATACGTGGAAATGGATACATGTTCTTTATTGTAACTTTGTTCAGCTAGAGATAATCAATGCACATACGCATAGAACCATTCTTCTTCTTCACAAACAGGACCAGAGCATCCCAAGGTGACACACTAGGCCGAATGAAGCCCTTATCAAGCAACTTTTATAACTGCTCCTTCAACTCAGGAGGACCCATACGATATGGAGGAATAGAGATGGGCTAAGTGTCCGGCAACAAATCAATGCCAAAATCAATATCTCTGTCGGGCGGCTTGCCCGGAAGATTAGCTGGAAATACATTTGGAAAATCCCTCACTACTGGGACTGACTCAACTGTAGGGGTATCAATACTGACATCTCTCACATAAGCTAGATACGCACCACACCCCTTCTCAACCATTCGTTGAGCTTTAAGAAATGAAATAACTCTACTGGGAGTATACTCTAAGGTACCTCTCTACTCTAATCGCGATAATCTTGGCATAGCCAGTGTCACGGTCTTAGCGTGACAATCAAGAATAGCATAATGGGGAGACAACCAGTCCATGCCCAAAATAATATCAAAGTCTACCATGCTGAGCAATAATAAATTAGCTCTGGTCTCAAAACCATAAAGAACAACCAAACACGACCGATACACACGGACCACAACAAGAGAATCTCCCATAGGTGTAGACATATAAATAGGAGAACTCCAATAATCACTACATACGCCCAAATACGGGGCAATATAAGAGGACACATAGGAATAAGTGGAGCCTCGCTTAAATAAAACCGATGCATCTCTATGACAGACCAGAACAATACTTGTAATGACAGAGTCGGAAGTAACTGCCTCTGTACGAGCAGGAAGAGCATAATATCTGGGCTGGCCTCCCCCTCTAGGGAGACCTCTACCTCCCTGACCTCCACCGCAAGTTGGCTGAGCAGGTTGGGCAGTAGCTGGTGCTGTAGTCATAGCCTGAGGACTCGGTGGAGCACGCGGTGTCTGGGAAGTCTGTGGAGGTGCACCCCTCCTAAGTCTGGGGCAATCCCTCACCAGATGGTGAGTGTCGCCACACTCAAAACAAGCTCTCGGAGGGCGTGGCTGCTGTGACTGGCTCGAGCCAGGTCTGCTGGACTGGCCGCTAAAAGCACCCCATGCAGGAGGTACACTAGATACTAGCGGTGCATAATAAAGCTCCTAGGGCCTAGAAGAGGCCGGAATACCACTGGAGGCTAGAAGAGCTGAATGAACGGGGAGACTTCCATAGACCCTACCATGGTGAATTGCAGCTGGGGCACGAGTACCACTATAAGTGCCAAACTCTCGATACCTCATGGCCTCCCTCTCCTCTCTCTCTCCTGAGCAAGCATACCCTCCAATCTACTAGCAATACTCACAACCTGTTGGTAAGAAATATCCATCTCCAACTCTCGGACCATGCTAAGCCTGATACTGGGGTGGAGTCCCTCAATAAACTGACGAACCCTCTCTCGAACTGTGGCAACCAAGGCTAGCGCATGTCGGGCCAAATCACTGAAGCGAACTGCATACTCTGATACAGTCATAGCACCCTGGCGCAACTGCTCAAACTCCGCGCGCCATGCGTTTCTGAGACTCTGGGGAACATAATCCCTCAAGAATATGTCCGGGAACTGAGTCCATGTAAGTGAAGCTGCCTCAGCCGAACTACCCAACTCATAAGCACACCACCATTGATAGGCTGCTCCTCTAAGATGGAATATAGTAAAAGAAACCCCACTCGTCTCTGCTATACCCATCGTACAGAGAATATGGTGACACTCCTCCAGAAAACCCTGGGCATCCTCTGACGCCAATCTAATGAAGGTAGGAGGGTGTACTTCTTATACCTCTCAATTCTGAGCTGCTCCACCTCAGAAACTGCTACCCTATCCTCGGGCTGAGATGGAGCGACCGGCTGCATCGGTACAATCTCTAGACCTGATCGACCTGAACTCGCTGCTCTGGAGTACCGGCGACGAGAGTCTGTGCTCCTCCCCCGGCCTGAGATGTGGCAGGAGCAAGTGGAATCAATCTGATCTGAGCCAAGGTGCTTAACATGCTCAAAACCTGGGCTAGAGTATCCTGGAGGGCTGGTGCAGCAACAGGTACCTCAGGTGTCTTCCCTCCAGCTGGAGCTACTGGGGGCTCCTCTGTAGCAGCTCGTGCGGGTGCTCTGGCTGCACCATGTGGACGTCCTCGGCCTCTATCCCGACCCCGACCTCTCGCGGCTCTAGCAGGGGCGCGGGTGCCTGGTCATTAGATCCGCATGTACATGTCCTCACCATCTGTGAGAGAATAGAATACAGAAATTTAGAATTTCGAAGTCAACAATTTCGCACGACAAGGAATCAAAGAAGTGTAATTTTTTTCCTAATAGTTCCATAGCCTCTCGAAGATAAATACAGACGTCTCTGTACCGATCCGTGAGACGTTACTAAAATTGCTTGTGACTCACGACACCTATGAACCTAGAGCTATGATACCAACTTGTCACGACCCCAAACTCCCTCCGTAAAACGTCATGACGACACCTAGTTTCTATGACTAGGTAAGCCTATCAAATTGTAGAAATATCAAAAATGGAAGTAAAACTTAACAGCTAACTGCAACAGATAACCAAATAACTGGTAACAATGCCGCTCGGCATGTACAACAACCAACATTCTAGAAAATACACAGTATTCCCAAAACCCGGAACATCATAAGTCACAAGCTACAGAAGGAAACTAGTATCTCTATACATCAGAGTCTAATAAAAACAAGTACATAAGGTAATTGACATAGGGGAGAATAGAGGGGGACTCCGAGGTCTGCGGACGCGACAGGTATACCTTGAAGTCTCCAAATTGTCACTGCTCACTGATGACGTGGATGATAAGAATCACCTATATCTGCACACAAACCATGTGCAGAAGAGTAGCTTGAGTACACCACAACGGTACCCAGTAAGTGCCAAGTCTAACCTCTGCCAAGTAATGATGAGGTCAGGTCAGGGCCCACTGGTATATAATAAATAAAGCAGGAGAATGTAGCAATAAAATAAGACACTTGAATTTAACAAAAAGGAAAACATAGCAAAATAGCAGTACAACACACAGGGTTAAGCAGCAGAGGATCTCCCGAGATACCATCTCATAGTCCCAAAGTAAATATTCAAAGAGATCTCTCGAGGGACCACCTCGTAGTGTCAAAAGTAAATGTGCAGGGAGAACTCCCGAGGTACCGCCTCATAGTCTCAAAAGTAAATATGCAGGGAGAACTCCCGAGGTACCGCCTCATAGTCTCAAAAGTAAATATGCAGGGAGAACTCCCGAGGTACCGCCTCGTCTCCAAAATAAATATGCAGGGAGAACTCCCGAGATACCGCCTCGTAGTCTCAAAGTAAATATGCAGGGAGAAATCCCGAGGTACCGCCTAGTAGTCTCAAAAGTAAATGTGCAGGGAGAACTCCCGAGGTACCGCCTCGTAGTCTCAAAAGTAAATACACAGCTCAAACCGATAAATACATCAGTTAACAGCAAGAAGTCTACAGTTAAGACTGATAAAGAACAAGTAGAAATAGGAAAATCAACTAGACATGTTGTACAGAGTTCAAATAAAAAGTTAAAGCACATAGACATACGATATTAGACTGAACAAAATAACTACACATGCTGGTATAACTCAATTAAGATGAAAATAGGTTACTACTCAGTAAAAATTGGATTTTACAACAAATAGACTGTGTACGCACTCATCACCTCACGTAAACGGCGCTCATATATCACAACAGTACCAAATCCTAAGGGCATTTTCCCCACACAAAGTTAGGCAAACACTTACCTCGAACCAAGCTCAATCAATCCGTAAGAATGCCCTCTCCTCGATTATCCGACTCCGAATGGCCCAACTCTAGCCAAACACAATTACATATCATAAATATAACTATAATAGACTAATCTGATTAATGAAATCAAGACTTTAACAAGAAATTCAAAAATCGCCCTAAAACGCCTCCCCGGATCCATGACTCGGAATCGGGTAAAAGTCACAAAATATAAACACCCATTCACTCACAAGTCCAACCATACCATAATTACCAATATCCGACATCAACTCGACCCTCAAATACTCAAATCAAACTCTCCAAATCCCTAGCCTCAAACTCCCAAATTCTACATTAAATACACACTAACTAGGTGAAAAATAAATGGGGAAGCAAGATTATTGATCCAAAATAAGCATAAGGGACTTACCTCAAGAAATCCCTCGAAAATGCTCTCAAGAAATTGCCAAACCCTAGCTCAAAACGTCCAAAATGAGCAAAAATTGTGAAACCTTGCATTTAAGTGTTCTATCCAGCATTTCCGCTTCTGCGGTCACTTATCCCCATCTGCGGCGTCGCAGAAGCGACAACATTCCCGCATTTGCGGTTCCTTCGCTCCTGCGGTCGACTCTCCCGCATATGTGGCACTCCCGCTTCTGCGGTCCAAATCCCGCTTCTGCGAGTGCGCATCTGCGCCAATACGTCCGCTTCTGTGGACAGGCCTCCTTAAGTACTTGTCTGCTTCTACGATCAATCCCCCGCAGAAGCGACTCCGCTTTTGCGGCCCTAATACCGCACCTGCGACCACCAGCCAATTCCCCTAGCTCCGCACCTGTGCCCCATTTCTCGCACCTGCTGTCAGCCTTGCGCAGGTGCGATTACACCAGAACTAACCCAGCACTAGAAAATCTTCTAAGTCCAAAAATGATCTGTTAACCATCCAAAACTCACCCGAAGCCCCTGGGACCTCAACCAAATATACCAACCAGTCCTAAAACATTACATGAATTTAGTCAAACCTTTAAATCACATCAAACAATGCTAAAAACATGAATTACACATCGATTCAAGCCTAATGAACTACAAAGTTTCAAACTTCCACAACCGATGCCGAAACCTATCAAACCACGTCCAATTGATCTCAAATTTTGCACACAAGTCATATTCAACATTCGGACCTACGCCAACTTCCGAAACCAGAATCCGGCCCCGATATCAAAAAGTCCACTTCCGGTCAAACTTCCCAAAAATTTAACTTTCGCCATTTCAAGCCTAATTTAGCTACATACCTCCAATGCACAATCCGAACATGATCCTAAGTCCAAAATCACCCAGCGGTGCTAACGGAACTGACATAACTCCATTTCGGAGTTATCTTCACACAGTTTTCACTACGGTCAAAATCCTAGAACTTAAGCTTCCGCTTTAGAGATTAAGTGTCCCAAATCACTCCGAAACTACAAACAAAACCTCCCGGCAAGTCACATAAGCAGAGAAAGATACGGGGAAAGCAGTAAATATGGGATCAGGGCTATTATTCTCAAAATGACCGACCAGATCGTTACAAATTTACATACCATATTTCTCAAGGAAGATCAGATCAGAAAAAAATAAACAAAATAATACTATAATAGCATTACTATTAGAAGTTAAGAAAAAATTGGATAAGATTATTAAAGACAAAGAAGTAAAAACTGAAATAGAAATTCCAAAAAATAGAGAAGTAGAAGAATTAAGGTAAAAATCATAAGTACCCCCCTGAACTAAGACCATATTTCCAACTACACACTTTATCTTTGCGCAAAACCTACTACCCCCTTAAACTTGTTTAATACAGAATAAATACCTCCTTAGATGTTGAGGAGGCACGAAGAGTGTGCTCACTGTAACGACTCGGCCGGTCGTTTTGAGAATTTAAGTCTCGTTCAGCGGTGTAAGGCCCTGAGCAGCTTCGTATTATCTGTATTGACTTGCATGCGTGGTTGAATTTAGTTACCGGATGATTCAGAGTGATTTGGGACACTTAGTCCCTAAAACGGAAGCTTAAGTCTTAAGATTTTAATCATAGTCGGAACTATATGAAGACGACTCCGAAATGGAGTTATGTCGGTTTCGTTAGCTTCGATGGGTGAATTTGGACTTAGGAGCATGTCCGGACTGTAAATTTAAGGTCTGTAGCTGATTTAGGCTTGAAATGGCAAAAGTCGAATTTTTGGAGATTTGGACCGGAAGTGGACTTTTTGATATTAGGGTCAGAATGCGATTCCGAGAGTTGGAACAACTCCGTTATGATATTTTTTACTTGCCTAAAAAATTTGACGCCATTCCGGGTTGGTTTGATAGATTTCGGCACGAGTTTTCGAAGTTGGAAGATTTGAAATTTCTTAAGTTTGATTCATGGTGCGATTCATATTTTTGGCGTTGTTCGATATTATTTGAGACCTCGAGCGAGTCCATGTTGGGTTATGGAACTTGTTTGTGTGTTTAGACGGGGTCTCGGAGGCCTCGGGCGTATTTCGGATGGGCTACGGGCCATTTCATTCTATTTTTGAACTGCTGTTTTCTGTCATCTGCTTTCCTTAATCGCGTTCGCGTCCATTCCTTTGCGTTCGCAAAGAGTAATTTTAGAGAATGAATTATTTGTTCTAGGCATTCGCATAACTCCTTCCACTATCACAGAAGCCCGCTTTTCCCCTTCTTCGCGTTCGCATCCCCTCCATCGCGTTCGCATAGTAGAAACCTGGCCTTGAGCACTGGTACTCGTTACTCTTCGCGTTCGCATGACCTTGTTTGCGATCACCGAAGTCTGTCTATTCCTTCTATGCGATTGCATCTTCTGCTTCGCGATCGTGAAGTGTGGCTTTGGGCGGCAGATGATTCATTCACTACGCAATCGCATAAGCCCTTCCGCGATCGTGTAGCAAATTTTGGATAGTGGCCATTTTCCTTCTACGCGATCACATCATTTCTTCCACGATTGCGATGTACAAATACCTGGGCAGGCGGAATATATTCTCCAATCGAGGGTTAGACCATTTTCACCATATTTTGACTTGTAGAGCTCGGTTTTGAGTGATTCTTGGTGGGTTTTTCAAGCAATTCGATTGGGTAAGTGTTCTTCACCTAGTATTTAATATGTTCCATGATTTTATCTTCATTTTTATCATTTTAATTTTGTTTTGAGTTGAGGAAAATGTTGGTTTTTGAAGAAAATTTCAAAGTGGAATAATCACGATTTGAGGGACAAAATGGTATCGGAATTTGATTATTTTAGTATGGTTAGACTCGTGAGTGAATGAGTATTCGTATTTGTTTGTCGGGTTCCGAGACGTGGGCCCCACGGGCATTTTTGGGGTTAAATTCCCGATTTTTGTAGAAAATTTATATTTTCATATGGAATTTATTCCTACAATTTGTATTGATTGAATCGAATTACATATGACTAGATTCGAGCCCATCGGAGTCGGAAAAATCGAGGAAAGGGCATACTACTTGACTGATTGAGTGCAGTTTGAGGTAAGTATCTTGCCTAACCTCGAGTGGGGGAATTACCCCTTAAGCATTGAGTCTTATGTGCAATTTATGTAATTGAAAGCCATGTACGCGAGGTGACGAGTACGTACTTGGGTTATATGTGCAAATTACATTGGTTAAAATCCTTGGACGCCCTTATGTATTAAATGGAAAATTATTGGTACTTATTAAATCTTTTAATTGTCTTGCCTAAATTCTTGTTTTGTTGGTTTATTTCTATATGATGATTTGATGGGATTGCCACCTTGATTCTTATGTGAAATATTATTTGTTGAGTTGTTCATCCCCGGATATATTTGTTAAAATTTTGTGCACACTATGGTCGAGCCATGGGCTCCTTATTATGGAAATTTATGTATTATTAATTTGTGGGAAATTGTAATATTTGAGCACTTTATGTGCAATCTGTGATAAATTGTAATAATTGAGCACTTGATGTGAAAATCTGTGATATGTTGTAATATTTGAGCACTTGAAGTGCAGTTTATGAGATGTGATATTGGCATGTTATTTTGTTGGGAAGTTTTGTTCGGGTGTTTGCACGAGGTTTCTGCCGTGTTTTTATTACTATTGATTTATGCACATGTGGCATGACAAAGCGGGCTATATATATAT
>AWOL01S0003047.1:57975-107173 GCA_000715115.1 Nicotiana otophora | reverse complement strand
GGGGAGGTTTGCGCATGTGGCGAGACAAGGTGGGAACATTATTGTACGCGTGTGGCGAGACAAGGCGGGCATTTTTGCACACGTGGCGAGACAAGGTGGGCTATGTCGGGGATTTTATTTGTGATGGCCTGGTGGCATTGTTGTTGTTGCATATTTATTTTTGGGACTATGAGGCGGTATCTCGGGAGTGCCCCTTTTGTTGATATTTTTTTGTGGTTGCACTTACCTTTGGTTATTTTATTTTTCTGTGATATGTAAATTCCTGTGTTCTTCGGTGATGTATTATTTGATTTTATTATGTGTTTGTATTCCTTGTTATAATGTGTTGGCTTTGTCTCTTGTACGAGACTCTGAGGATTTGTGTTTCTAGTTTTTATTAATTTTTAAGGTTAAGTTGTTTTGAATGGACATGAGAAAGAGTAAAAGGGGACTCCGAGGTCTGTGGACGCGGCAGATATACCTTGAAGTCTCCAAAGCTGTCCCAGCTCACTGATAGTGCGGCTGATAAGGTACACCTGGATATGCACACAACAAATATTTGCAGAGAGTAGCATGAGTACACCAAAATCGGTACCCAGTAAGTGTCAAGCCTAACCTCGGTCGAGTAGTGACAATGTCAGGTCAAGGCCCTACTGGTAAATATATAATAAACTAATATAGAGTGTAATACCGCAATAAAATAAAGGCTGAAATTTAACAACAATGAAATCATAGAAGGTAACAGCTTAGTACACAGAAACACAACAGGGGATCTCCCGAGATACCGTCTCGTAGTTCCAAACGTAAATGTGCAGGGGCATCTCCAGAAATACCGTTCCGTAGTCCCAAAGTAAATGTGCAGGGGGATCTCCCGGAATGTCGTTCCGTAGTCCCAAAGTAAATATGCAAGACAGGGGGATCTCCCGGAATACCGTTGCAATACAGGGGGATCTCTTGGAATACCGTTCCATAGTCTCAAAGTAAATATGCAGCGCGAATGATAGAAATACAACTACATCACGAAATTCTTATAATTTAGACTAAGTACCAGTCAGGGAAGAAGCAGAAAATTCACTAAGCATGTTGCACATAATTCACATAAACAATTAAGACACATAGACATGTTGTATTAGACTAAACATGATAGCTACACATATTGGAATAACTCAATTAAGAATGAAAATAGATTAGTACTCATTAAAATTGTATAACTCAAAATAACAGGAAAACATGTTGCTGCTCAGTAAGAAAATCGGGTTTTACGACAACTAGCCCGTGTACGTACTCGTCACCTCACGTACACGACGCTCACATACCACAATAGTTCAAAATCTTAAGGGGATTTCCCCCACACAAAGTTAGGCAAGCCACTTATCTCGAATCAAGCACAATTAATCGATCACAATGCCTTTCCCACGAATATCCGGCTCCGAATGGCCCAAATCTATCCAAAAGCAATTACATAGCATAAATACAACAATAATAGACTCTTCTAATTAACGAATCAACATTTTAACGAAAATTCTGAAATTAACTCAAAAATCACTCATGGGACCCACATCTCAGAATCGGGTAAAAGTCATAAAATACAAAAGCCCGTTCACTCACGAGTATAACCATATCAAATTTACTAAAAAGACAACCACAAAAACCCTTCAAAACTCGAAATTTTTGTTGAAGAAGTTCTTCCAAATATTTTCCAATTTCAACCCCAAAAATCCAAAATTAAAGAGGAAATTAATGATAGATTAGTGCGATATAACCATAAAGGAGTTAAGAATCTCTTTAAGAATCATTACCCAATCGATATCTCTGAAAAACCCTCAAAATCTCATCCAAATCCGAGCTCCCTATCTCAAGTTTTTGGTAAAATGGAAAAACCCCCGTTTTTGGAAACTTTAACACTGCCCAGCGATTCCTTAATCGCGATCGCGGAAATAGCCTCGTGATCGCGAAGAACAACTTTGTTGCCCCAGAAATTACTCTACGCGATCGCGTAAAATACCACGCGAACGCGATGCTCTAGCTCCCTAATCACGCGATCGCGAACATCCGTACACGTTCGCGATGAGCAAAGCACGTGGTCTAGATTTGGTACACTTAAACCTACGCGATCGCGACCCTGTCTCTGCGTTCGCGAAGCACCACCTCACATCACTACGCTTCGCATGCCCATGTCTGCGAATGCGAAGAACAATTCCATCCTCTGCCCAGCTAAGCCTACGCGATCGCGGATCAGCCCACGCGATCGCGCATAAGGAAACCAGAACTCAGACACCAGAAAACTTCAGCAACCTCCTAAGTCCAAAACTCAATCCGTTGGGCATCCGAAACTAACCCCAGAGGCCCCCCGGGACCTCGACCAACCATACCAACCAATCCTAAAATACTATACGAACTTAGTCGAGCTCTCAAATCACATCAATCAACGCTAAAATCATGAATTACCCTCCAATTCAAACTAAAGAACTTGAAACTTCAAAATTCCACAACCGATGCCGAACCTATCAAATCATGTCCGATTGACCTTAAATTTTGTGCAAAAATCATAATCAATATTACGGACCTACTCCAACTTCTGGAATCGGAAAACGACCCCGATATCAAAAATTCCACTGCCGGCCTAAAACTCCAAAAATTTGACTGTCGCCATTTCAAGCCTAAATGAGCTACGGACCTCCAAAACACAATCCGGACACGCCCCTATACCCAAAATCACCTAACGGAGCTAACGGAACTGACAGAATTCCATTCCAGAGTCATCTTCACACAGTTCCAACTACGGTCCAAATCCTAAGGCTTAAGCTCTCATTTAGGGACTAAAAGTCCCAAAACACTCTGAAACTCAAAACCAATCATCCTGGCAAGTCACAATATCATAAATAGATATGGGGAAAGTTGTTTATAGGGGTTCGGGGCTCTAACTCTCAAAATGACCGGCCGGGTCGTTACATCCTCCTCCTCTTAAAACAATCGTTTGTCCTCGAACGAGCATAGAGACATACCTGCATTTCTCAGTCCACCTGAACGGAGCACCCTTCTGGGTCAGCCTGGTCATAGGTGCTGCAATAGATGAGAATTCCTCTACAAAGCGACGGTAATACCCCGCCAAACCAAGAAAATTCCGGATCTTTGTAGCTGAGGACGGCCTGGGCCAACTCTGCACTGCTTCAATCTTCTTCAGATCCACCTTAATCCCCTCACTCGATACTATATGACCCAAGAATGCCACTGAGTCTAGCCAAAACTCACACTTTGAAAATTTTGCATATAACTTCTTTTCTCTCAAGGTCTGAAGTGCAGTCCTCAGGTGCTGCTCATGATCCTCCCGACTCTGGGAGTATACCAGAATGTCGTCATTAAACATAATGACGAATCAGTCAAGATAAGGCCGAAACACACTGTGCATCAAGTGCATAAAAGTTGTTGGGGCATTGGTCAGCCCAAAATACATCACAAGAAACTCATAGTGACCATATCTGGTCCTAAAAGCAGTCTTCGAGATATCCGGCTCCCGAATCTTCAACTGATGATAACCTGAACGTAAGTCAATCTTGGAAAACACTCTGGCACCCTGTAACTGATCAAATAAGTCATCAATACGAGGCAATGGATACCTGTTCTTCACTATGACTTTGTTCAACTGGCGGCAATCAATACACATCCGCATAGAACCATCCTTCTTCTTCATAAATAAGACAGGAGCACCCCAAGGTGACACACTAGGCCAAATGAAGTCTTTATCAAGCAATTCTTGTAGTTGCTCTTCCAACTCCTTCAATTTAGGAGGAGCTATACGATATGGAGGAATAGATATGGGTTGTGTGCCTAGCAACAAATCAATGCCAAAATCAATATCTCTTTCGGGCGGCATGCCCAGAAGATCAGCTGGAAACACATCTGGAAAGTACCTCACTACTGGAACTGACTCAACTGTAGGGGTATCAATACTGACATCTCTCACATAAGCTAGATACGCGTCACACCCCTTATCAACCATTCGTTGAGCTTTAAGAAAAGAAATAACTCTGCTGGGAGTATACTCTAAGTTACCTCTCCACTCTAATCACGGTAAACTTAGCATAGCCAGCGTCACGGTTTTAGCGTGACAATCAAGAATAGCATAATGGGGCGACAACCAGTCCATGCCCAAAATAATATCAAAGTCCACTATGTTGAGCAATAATAAATCGGCTTTGGTCTCAAAACCACTAAGAGCAATCAAACCCGACCGATACACGCGGTGCACAACAAGAGAATCTCCCATAGGAATAGATAAATAAATAGGGGAACTCAAAGAATCCCGAGATACGCCAAAATACGGGGCAAAATAAGAGGACACATAAGCATATGTAGATCCTAGGTCAAATAATACCAAAGCATCTCTATGACAGACTGGAACAATACATGTAATGATAGAATCAGAAGCAACTGCCTATGTACGAGCAGGAAGTGCATAATATCTGGCCTGGCCTCCCCCTCTAGGGCGACCTCTACCTACCCGACCTCCATATCGAGCTGGTTGAGCAGGTGGGGTGGCAGCTTGTGCTGTAATCATAGCCTGAGGATCCGGTGGAGCACGTTGTGGCTGAAAAGTCTATGGAGGTGCACCCCTCCTAATCCTGGGGCAATCCCTCACCATGTGGCGAGTTTCGCCACACTCAAAATAAGCTCTGGGAGGGTGTGGCTGCTGTGACTGCCTCGGGCCAAGTTTGTTGGACTGGCCGCTAGGAACACCCCGTTCAGGAGGCATACTAGATACTGGCGGTGCATAATAAGGCTCCTGGGGTCTAGAAGAAGCTGGAACACCGCTGGAGGCTGGAAGAGCTGAATGAACGGGGCGGCTCACATAACCCCTACCATCGCGAGTTGCCGGGGCACGAGCTCTAGAATAATAACCAGCCTCTCGAGACCTCTTCGCCTCCATCTCCTCTCTATCTCGAGCAAACATGCCCTCGAATCTCCTGGCAATACCCACAACCTGCTGATAAGAAATATCCATCTCCAATTCCCTGGACATACTACTCCGGATGCTGGGATGGAGACCCTCAATAAACCGTCGAACCCTCTCTCGAACTGTGGAAACTAAGGCCGGTGCATGTCGGGCCAAATCACTGAAGCGAACTGCACACTCTTACATAGCCATAGCACCCTGGTGCAGCTGCTCAAACTCCGCGTTCCATGAGTCCCTGAGGCTCTGAGGGACATACTCTCTCAAAAGCATGTCCGAGAATTGAGTCCATGTAAGTGAAGCCGCCTCAGCCGGACTACTCAACTCAAAAGCACGCCACCACTGATAGGCTACTCCTCTAAGCTGGAATGTGGTAAAAGAAACCCCGCTCATCTCCGCTACGCCCATAGTACGGAGAATACGATGACACTCCTCCAAAGAACCTTGAGCATCATCTATAGCCAATCCGCTGAAAGTAGGTGGATGGTACTTCTTGTACCTCTCAAGTCTAAGCTGCTCCGCCTCAGAAGTTGCTGCCCTAACCTCGGGCTGAGCTGGAGCAACTCGCTGCATTGGTACAATCTCTGGAACCTGGTCGACCTGAACCCGCTACTCTGGAGTACCGGTGACGGGAGTCTGTGCTCCTCCCTCAGCCTGAGATGTAGCAGGAGTAAGTGGAATCAATCCAGCCTGAGCTAAGGTACTGATAATGCTCAGAAACTGGGCTAGAGTCTCTTGGAGGGCAGGTGCAGCAACAGGTATCTCAGGTGTCTGCCCTCCAGCTTGAGCTACTGGGGGCTCATATGTAGCAGCTCGTGCGGGTGCTCTGGCTGTACTACATGGACGTCCTCGGCCTCTACCCCAGCCCCCGCCTCTCGCGGCTCTAGCAAGGGGCGCGGGTACCTTTTCATCAGATTCGCTTGTACGTGTCCTCACTATCTGTGAGAGAGTAGAATACAGAAATATAGAATCTCTGAAGTCAACAATTTTCACACGACAAGGAATCAAAGTAGTGAAATTTTTCTAACAGTTCCATAGCCTCCCGAAGATAAGTACAGACGTCTCCGTACCGATCCGCGAGACTCTAATAAACCTGTTTGTGACTCACGACACCTACGAACCTAGAGCTCTGATATCAACCTGTCACGACCCAATTTCCCCTCCGTGTGACATCGTGACGGCACCTAGTCTCTACAACTAAGTAAGCCTAGCATTTTGCGGAATAATAAAATAAAAATATAAATTTAACCAACTATTCAAAAATACACAACAAATCCCAAAACCCGGAACATCGTGAATCACAAACTACAGAAGGAAAAATCTAGTGTCTCTATACCTCAGAGTCTAACAAGAAAAAATACAAAAGATAATGGACATGAGAAAGAGTAGAAGGGGACTCTGAGATCTGCGGATGCGGTAGATATACCTTTAAGTCTTCAAAGTTGTCTCGGCTCACTGATAGTGCGGCTGATAAGGTACACCTGGATCTGCACATGAAAAACATGTGCAGAGAGTAGCATGAGTATACCACAATCGGTACCCAGTAAGTGCCAAGCCTAACCTCGGTCGAATAGTGACGATGTCAGGTCAAGGCCCTACTGGTAAATATATAATAAAACAATATAGAGTGTAATACCATAATAAAATAAAGGCTGAATTTTAACAACAATGAAATCATATAAGGTAACAGCTTAGTACACAGAAACACAACAGGGGATCTCCCGAGATACCGTCTCGTAGTCCCAAACGTAAATGTACAGGGGGATCTCCCGGAATACCGTTCTGTAGTCCCAAACGTAAATGTGTAGGGGGATCTCCCGGAATACCGTTCAGTAGTCCCAAAGTAAATGTGCTGGGGGATCTCCCGGAATACTGTTCCATAGTCCCAAAGTAAATATGCAAGACATGGGGATCTCCCGGAATACTGTTCCATAGTCCCAAAGTAAATATGCAAGACATGGGGATCTCCCGGAATACTGTTCTGTAGTCCCAAAGTAAATGTGCAGTTCATGGGGATCTCCCGGAATACCCTTCCGCTGTCCCAAAGTAAATATGCAGCGCGAATGATAGAAATACAACTACATCACGAAATTCTTACAATTTAGACTAAGTACCAGTCAGGGAAGAAGCAGGAAATTCACTAAGCATGTTGCACATAATTCACATAAACAATTAAGACATGTTGTATTATACTAAACATGATAGCTACACATATTGGAATAACTCGTCTTAGAATGAAAATAGATTAGTGCTCATTAAAATGATATAACTCAAAATAACAGGAAAATATGTTGCTGCTCAGTAAGAAAATCAGGTTTTACCACAACTAGCCCGTGTACGTACTCGTCACCTCACGTACACGGCACTCACATATCACAATAGTTCCAAATCTTAAGGGGATTTCCTCCGCACAAAGTTAGGCAAGCCACTTACCTCGAACTAAGCTCAATCAATCGGTCACAATGCCTTTCCCACGAATATCCGACTCTGATTGGCCCAAATCTAGCCAAAAGCAATTACATATCATAAATACAATAATAATACTCTTCTAATTAACAAAATTAACATTTTAACAAAAATTCCAAAAATAACTCAAAATTCGCTCATGGGACCCATATTTCGGAATCGAGTAAAAGTCATAAAATACGAAAGCCCGTTCACTCACGAGTCTAACCATATCAAATTTACTAAAAAGCCGACCACAAAACCCATTCAAAACTCAAAATCTTTGTTGAAGAAGTTCTTCCAAATTTTTTCCAATTTCAACCCCAAAAATCTGAAATTAAAAAGGAAATTAATGATAGATTAGTGGGATATAACCATAAAGGAGTTAAAACTCTCTTTAAGAATCGTTACCCAATCGATATCTCTGAAAAACCGTCAAAATCTCATCCAAATCTGAGCTCTCTATCTCAAGTTTTTGGTAAAATGGCAAAACCCCCGTTTTTGAAAATTTTAACACTGCCTAGCGATTCCTTAATCGCGATCGCGAAAATAGCCTCGCGGTCGCGAAGAACAACTTTGCTGCCCCAGAAATTACTCTACGTGATCGGTAAAACGCCACGCGAATGCGATGCTCTGGCTCCCCTACTCACGCGATCGCGAACATCCGTACGCGTTCGCGATGAGCAAAGCGCGTGGTCCAGCTTTGGTACACTTAACCCTACGCGATCGCGACCCTGTCTCTGCGTTCGCGAAGCACCACCTCACATCACTACGCGTTCGCATGCCCATGTCCGCGAACGTGAAGAACAATTCCATCTTCTGCCCAGCTATGCCTACACGATCGCGGATCTCCCCACGCGATCGCGTATAAGGAAACCAGAACTCAGACACCAGAAAACTTCAGCAACCTCCTAAGTCCAAAAATCGATCCGTTGGGCGTCCCAAACTCACCCAAGTCCCCCGGGACCTCGACCAAACATACCAACCAATCCTAAAATACCATACGAACTTAGTCGAGCTCTCAAATCACATCAAACAACGCTAAAATCACGAATCAACCTCCATTTCAAACTTAAAGAACTTGAAACTTCAAAATTCCACAACCGATGCCGAACCTATCAAATCATGTCCGATTGACCTTAAATTTTGTGCAAAAATCACAATCAATATTACGGACCTACTCCAACTTCTGGAATCGGAAAACGACCCCGATATCAAAAATTCCACTGCCGGCCTAAAACTCCAATTGATTATGTGGATCTTATATATATTGATATTATTGGCACGTGAGTAGTCCGTGCAGTTGTGATAGAAATATGGGCACGAGGTGCCATGGAAATATGAAGGTGGGTTGAGACCCGTATTTTATGATTATGAAATGAGGTGTCACAGGGTGACTTTCAAAATTGAAGAATTATATTTTTAAAGATATTTATTTGAAAGAGTTTTATATTCGAAGGATACTTATTTGAAGAAATATATTTGGAGAGTATTTATTTGAAGAGATTATTTGTGAAAGACTTCTTTAATTGGTTGTACTTGTATTCTTTCTTATTTGTCGGAGTAAAAATTATGGTGTTCTTGCTGCCTTACTGTTTATATCACTGCTATTTGTTCTCGTTTATTTTAGTATGGCACAGGTTATTTGACTAGTGAGTGTTTTGATTGTACCTCGTCACTACTCCACTGAGGTTAGTCTTGATACTTACTGGGCACCGCTGTGGTGTGCTCATTCTATATTTCTGCATATTTTTGTGCAAATCCATGTACTTCGAAGTCAGTTGATCATTAGCTAGTTGTGCGGACTGTTGCTGTGGAGACTCAAGGTAAACCTGTTGTTGCGTTCGCAAGCTTCGGAGTCACCTTCTGATTTGTATTCATACTGTTTACTTTATTTCAAACAGTTGTATTTAGAAAATTTTAACAAACTCTATAGAGCTTATGACTTGTACAACCGGTTTTGGGAATTTTAAAAGATTTCTATTTAACTTGTTAGATGTTATTTAAATAATGTCGTTGTTTCAATTAATGTTAGGCTTACCTAATCCCTAAAACTAGGTTCCATCATGATACCAAACGGAGGAAAATTGGGTCGTGACACTCACTCTCTTTCATGCATGTGAGACACAAAAAATGAGTTAAAAACTGATAAATATTTACATGTGCTATTGTTTAATTAAACACTTTAGCATAAATTATATTTAATTAATTATCATTATAACTTATACTTTTCGTTTTTCTTTCTTCTTAATATTTTTTTGTTAACGCCTAAGAAGGCACGATCAACCAAGTGCTCGCAAAAACTCCAAATGAGAAAAATAAAAGTTAATGTCAGATTGAAAAGAAGAATAAAAAATTTTATTTTAGAATCTTGATTTGTTCATAAACCCTTGAAATATTATTTTCAATTTCTATGGTGAGCCTAAAAAACAGCGAGGCTACAGTAAAATTTTCATTGTTAGGTCTTTGGCCGCTAAGAAATAATTAAAAAAAAAGAAAAAAGAAAAAAGAAGGGGCAGCAACCATGGTGGATCCATAGCATACATCGTCGACATGTGGAATTAATAAAAAAGAAAGAGAAAAGAAAAAAGAACAAGAGAAAACGTAATAGAACACGAAAGAAAAGTACGAAGACAAAAGAAAGAAAGAAAAGGAGCAGCAGTCATGGTTGGTTTGGGATGAATTGCAGACACGACGAAAGAAATTGAAAAGAAGAAAGAGAAAAGAAAAGAAGAAGAAAGAAAAAATAAGAAAAAGAGTAACCAAGGAAAAGAACAAGAAAAAAAAGGAAAAAATGATCTTTTTAATTAAATATATACGTGGCAGAGTGTGTATATCATTGCCTAGCAAAACGTTGGTTGTCCAGTTTCAGGGTGATATTTATTTTATTTTAAAACATTTTAGGGGGGTAATAGGACCCCGTAAAAATAGGATGTGTAGTTGGAAATATGGCCTTAGTTCAAGGGGTACTTATGCATTTTCCCAAGAATTAATTGAACATCTAAAAAGAGTAGAAATAACTCATAAAAAAGATAGACCTAACTTAACAAGAAAAACTCAAAAATGCACATTTTTTCTACCCAAACTATGCTTCTACACACTCGCTCTGATACTAGAGAGAGTATGTTTTCTTCAGATGGCTCTTTATAGTTGTGTTCTTTGTTCTTCATTCTTGCTCTTCTTATATAGCCGAATCTTTGGAGCGGATTTAAAAACGGACTTCAAACATCTTCAGAAACATTTCTTTTCTGGCCTTGTCGGGTACTCCATTGGGGCCCATCGTCACATGGCTTGAGCAGAGATGATTCCTTTTTATTTGTCACTTTGTAATTATTTTTTCCACTCAAAGACTCTAGGGTCTTTTCAGCACTACTTTATGTCGTTTTTTCTTTTTTCATATTATTGTACCTCCTGTGCCAGAATGATTCTTCACTATTTGTCGTCTTGGATTCTGTTTTATTCTCAAAATTTTATTCTATGTGTCAAGATTATGTAAAGCTATTGAGTCGAAACTCATTTCCGAATAATCATTTGGATCCTGAGCATCTTGATAGTTTAGGTAGTTCTCATCTTGGTAATTATCATCTTCAGCTGATCTTTGGGACATTTCTGGACTGGTATTTATTTCTGGGTTGGGATTTTTGATAATATGTTTGTCTTGAAAGAATTTTTCTAATGTTTGCTTAATTGTATCTTTTATTTTATTATTTTTTTCCTTTTTTGAAATTATTCCTTTCTTTCTTAATGCTTCTTCTTGTACCAATGTTCTAGGTAGTCTTCTTTTTGTTTGGCTCGGTCATTCTGGTCTGACTTCAGGCGTGTTCGTATTTTATTTTTAATATTTATTGTTTGTACCGGTGTATGAGTAATATTTTTAAATAATATCACTCTGTCTCTAATTAGCAAACAACTACCGTTATTATGTAAAATGGAACTTAATCCTAATACAAAATCTGCATTTATATTTAAGTCTCTTACCCATATCTTGTCCACCTTGTAAGTAGGTTTGTAAAAATCTAGAACAAAACTTTGACTTTTTAAAATAATGAGAATTAGAGATAGATAGAAAAATGCAGTTTTTAAATAATAAATTTAACTTAAAAAAAAATACCTAAAAACGAAATAGAAAAACTAATTAGAACTTTTACGGAAAAGCCAAAAGAATTAGAAATTCAAACAACTAAGTTAGTAGAAAAAATAACGCATCAGGTAGAAGCATTAAAAAGTGATATAAGTGCATTAAAAGAAACGATAGAAACACTAAAAAAAATTTCTCTTTCATGAACGACCTAGACCCAGTATATAATAAAGGTTGATAAACAGTAACATAATTTATAGAGTCTGAAGCTATTCAATCCATATATTACAGCTAAAAATTCTGAAGATATGCGTCAGTATTGTTGATCTCAAACGTGTAAAATAAATAAAGCTTTATGCTTTAGTGTGCAAGTTTTTATTCAAGTTCAGTAAACTCTTTCGGGTTTACCGAAAGTGAAATCTCTCTCCTGTAAACATGTAAGTTACTGTTTTTATCTATAAATTATATTACTGTTTATTACCCCGATTTAGTTATAGCTTTATATTATATCCATGTCCTATATATTTTCTTAGTTGCTAGTTTGTACATGATAAAAAAATCACTCTAAGTATATGGTTATATTTGTAATTTCTTAATAACTTTAATGGATTAACATGTAAATTCCTAGGGGAGACCAGTTAAAGCCCAGTCCAAACAAAGACAAGCAAGACAAACATATTATTAAAAATTCCAGTCCAGAAAGAAATCTCAGTCCAAAAATA
The DNA here is from genome assembly GCA_000715115.1 of Nicotiana otophora. Lineage (NCBI taxonomy): Eukaryota > Viridiplantae > Streptophyta > Magnoliopsida > Solanales > Solanaceae > Nicotiana > Nicotiana otophora. The sequence goes on along the minus strand of AWOL01S0003047.1, from coordinate 94,998 downwards.
AATTCCAGTCCAGAAATGTCCCAAAGATCAAGTGAAGATGATAATTACAAAGATGAGAACTACCTAAACTATCAAGATGCTCAAGATCCAAATGATGATTCGGAAATGAGTTTCGACTCAATAGCTTTACATAATCTTGACACGTAAAATAAAATTTTGAGAACAAAATAGAAGATAAGACGACAAATAGTGAAGAATCATTCTGGCACAGGAGGTACAATAATGTGAAAAATGACGAAACGACATAAAAGTAGTGCTGAAAAGACCCTAGAGTCTTTGAGTGAAAAAAATAATTACAAAGTGACAAATAAAAAGGAATCATCTCAGCTCAAGCCATGTGACGATGAGGCCCAATGAAGTACCCGACAAAGCTAGAAAAGAAAGATTTTTGAATTTGTTTGAAGTTCGTTTTTAAATCCGCTCCAAAGACTCATATAAAAATAGCAAGAATGAAGAACAAAGAACACAACTACAAGAGTCATATGAAGAAAACACACTCTCTCCTTCACCATTTCCTTTACCCAAACTATCTTCCATCCATAAACCTTTTTTGTAAAATATTTTCCCTATGTATGCGTCAGTATTGTTGATCTCAAACCTGTAAAATAAATAAAGTTTTATGCTTTAGTGTGCAATTTTTTATTCAAGTTCAATAAACTCTTTCGGGTTTACCGAAAGGGAAATCTCTCTCCTGTAAACATATAAGTTATTGTTTTTATCTATAAATTATATTACTGTTTATTACCCCGATTTATTTATAGCTTTATATTATGTGCATGTCCTATATTTTTTTTTTTTAGTTGCTGGTTTGTACATGATGAGCATTCTAATTAATATCTCTGGTTTGTTTAATATATAGATTAAGTGAATATAAAAACTTTTTTTCATCACAGCTCTCGTTCTTTTACCCTAATAAAATATACAACAACTAAACACATCGCTTTCCATGGTGCAACCATAGCACTCAATTGGATTGGAGACACTCATTGCAAGCTTTGTGCTCTACCTGTATTCGTGGAACTAGTTCTATCCTTGTGTAGTGGATAAACTTTTGACTTAAAACTAACTCATGTCACGAACAAATCCAAAAGATAATTAGAAAAGAATTATCTTAAAAGGTTTATGTTAAAAAGATGTGGGATCTTGACACGTGCACATTTTCTAAATAATATCTCAATTGGATAATCATGGGATATCAATGAACTTATTACTCGAAAATCAATTATTCCAGTGTCGTGTTGCATCCAAAACCAAAAACATATTATATATCCCACGCTTTTGGAAACAACTTCATCTTCTTGGATTGGACTTATATTAATACAATTGAAAAAAGAAAGAATATATATCTGATTCTCTTCAGAAGGACTAAGAAGTCATCACATTAATTCTAGAGGCATCCCTAATTAGAGTCCGTTTGGATTGGCGTAAAAAAAGTGGTTTTTCAGTAGAAATAAATTTTAAGCCAAAAACAAATAGGTTTTAATTTATTTTAATCACTTTTTGATTTTGCCAAACACTAAAAATAAGCTTAAAAAAACTTAAAAACTGATTTGACCAGCTTAAAAGTCAATCCAAACACGTAGTATGTTACGTTAAGAAAGTCTATAAGTCGGTTGGTAAACGGGAAAATACATAGGTTCCACACTTCCACCCTAAATATATCCGGGAAGTCATTTACACACAAACTTCCACACATAGGAGAATTTAGAGTTTTCTTTTTTTCTTTTATTGGATTGGTGATTATTAGTTTGTTTTTGCGGGTTTATACATAACTAAGACAAAATATGGCTATGACATTTTAGGGTGGTGACAATTTCACCTCGAACAAGAATAGGGGGCGATAGTTTGCTTGTAAAGTTAAAGTGTGTAAATGACTTTTCTGAACAAGTTTAGGATGCAATTTATGTTTTCCCTTTGTTAAATACAATTACACAACCTTAGTTAATAGACATCTATTATGCTGGAAAATGAGGGAAAACAGTGAGTTCCATAGAATTAAAAGATCAAGGGCTCTTTTATTTATATGGTTGACTCAGGAATATACAGCATTCCAGGTTATAAAATTAGACCATTCTTACAAAAAAAGGTAAATGTTCAACTGAAAAAGAGGAAAGAACATTTAGCTGCAACAGAGACATACAATTATGCTTCCCACCCTCTTAATTGTGTGGCTCGGGCAACACGGTTCACCCCCAGTGTAAAGGCGCCCATTCGAAGATTGCAGTTATGCGACTTACACATGTTCTTGAGATTATGAAAGGCTCTTGTCATGTATTTCTTAAGCTCCCTATTGACCTGTTCTTCGTCCCACATAAAGCCTTGAATATTCTGCACGTCGAGAAAGAAATTACAACTGAGATCCACAATTCAAGAGCCCTCTGATCTTAACATATCTCGGCCAGAGAACATGTAAATTTTCATATTCTTTCAGACAGAACGCAAAGTTGATAAAGAACATATCTAAACACCTCTTACTACAGGATTGACAGAAGCTATACCATCTAGAAACAACTTGATCTACAAGATTTTACGGGATTGGCTTTACATTGTTGTCAGGAGACTCTCTTAACTATACAAGAATGTGTGGAAAAACAACTTGACTTGATAAAGATTAGAGAATATATTTACTCTTAATATCTTAGGAAACAGTCTCTCTACCTCCACAAGGTAGGAGTAAGGTCCGCGTACACACTACCCTCCCCAAACTCCACTTGTGGGATTTCGCTTGATTTGTTTGTTTGTTTGTTGCATCTTAGGAAAATATTATTGAGCTTTACATAATAGTCAAAATAACCGTGCATGTAGATTTGGGGTGTGATATAGATGATATTTACCTGAACCCATTCAAAATAGCTAACGGTCACGCCTCCAGCATTGGCATATATGTCGGGAAGGATTACAACTCCTTTCTTAGACAAAATCTGCATAAGAATAGTCATGTGTTACAACTTACAAATTGTTACTATGTAATCTAACAGATTTGAAAATTCTTTTTCTCAGGTCTTACCTCATCAGCATCTGGATCAGTGGGATGATTTGCCGCTTCTACTATGTACTTGGCTTTGACACTATCAGCGTTTTCTCTTCAGAAAAAAATAAGAAAAGACAAGGTCACAAGGACAAATTAGAACGCTCCAGTAAGTACAATAAGTTATATCCGATACTAATATAGTCTTTAATCTGTTCTGTCGGCTTTTGTCTTCATCCTCAGTTTATGTCACCTTCACATTGACCAGTTCTGTCGGGCATGTGAAAAGGAGAAGCCTAGATGCCCCAGTTAAGAGGTGCGAACAGTTGACTTTGGCATGTATGAGAAGAGGTAGAGGGCGAACTAAGAAGTATTGGGGAGAGGTGATCAGGCAAGACATGTCGCGACTTCAGCTCACCGAGGACATGGCCATTTAGGGTGTCGAAGTCGAGAATTAGGGTAGAAGGGTAGCAGGTAGTCGGGCATTTTTCCGACTCTTACCAGGTTGTTTAGGGCTAGTCTAGTAGTATCTTGTCGTTATTCCTAGATTGTTAGTATTACGGCTACTTCTTACTATCTTCCGCTTCAGTTTTCTAGTATCTTGTCGTGGTTACTGCTTGTTGCTATTGCTCTCCTCCATCTATTTTTTCTTTTAGTTCTTACTTTGTTGTTATCAATTTTCTGGTTACCGTTGTTGATATTTGATTGTTTTTATTCATCTTCTCGAGCTGAGGGTCTTTCGAAAACAGCCTCTCTACCTCCCCAGGGTAGGGGTAAGGTCTGCGTACACACTACCCTCCCCAAACCCCACTTGTGGGAGTACACTGGATTTTTTTTTTTTGTTGTTGTTGTTGTCTCGTCAAAGATGCAAATTCCAACAATAAAACAATTTCGATTAACAAAGATGCAATCTTTTAGATGCAAAACAAGGTTTTGTACCTGTTCAAAACTCCTCCTAAAGCACAGGGTATAAGAACATCACACTCCTGTGTAAGCAATTCATCTGAACTCATTGCATCACTGCCACTGAATCCAGCTAACGTCCCTGTTGCTTCTTTATGATTAAGTAATGCAGGTATATCAAGACCGTTCTGATTCTTGACTGCACCAGTTATATCACTAACTGCAACTACCTTCCCACCTCTCTCATGAATAATCCTCGCTGCCCATGCTCCTACGTTTCCAAACCCCTTAACAATGCAAAAATGCATTTAAAACATCATTTCAACTGACTTTTGAGCAATAGCATGGGCAGAGGAACGTAATGGACTGTGCTCGAATTGAAGTAATAAGGAGATTTTACCTGAATTGCAAAAGTCATATCCTTAATATGCTTCGTATACTCAGCAAGTAAAGCTTCTGTAGCGTAAACAACACCACGTCCAGTTGCAGCTTCCCTGCCCAACGAACCCCCAAGATCCTGAGAAAAATAGTGAAAAAGGGTAACTAACTGATTAAATTCATGACAAGTCCAAAATGTAACAGTAAAAAGGCAGCCCAGTGCACTAAGCTCCCGCTATGCGCAGGGTCCGGGGAAGGGTCGGACCACAAGGGCCTATTGTATGCAACCTTACCCTGCATTTCTGCAAGAGACTGTTTCCACGGCTCGAACCCGTGACCTCCTGGTCACATGGCAACAACTTTACCAGTTATGCCAAGGCTCCCCTTCCCAAAATATAATAGCACATTTGGAATTTAATAGTATACTGCAAAAGCTTACAACTGGTTTCCCGGTGACAATAGCAAGAGAGTGACCATGAAATTTTGAGTACTCGTCTAAAATCCAAGCCATAGTCTGTAGTAGGAAAGCATCACATAAACATATTTGTTTGTTTTATATTCCGAAGCTTTTGCAGAGAAGAATATGTTAACAAAATAGAACTGTATTACTAACCTGGGCATTAGTGCCCATATCAGGTGCAGGAACATCAGTATTAATTCCAATAAGGTCATGAATTTTCTGCGTGAAAACACGTGTAAGGCGCTCCAATTCGCTCTTACTCAACTCTTTTGGTACGCAGCCAATTCCACCCTTAGCTCCCCCATATGGAATATCGACTACAGCAGTTTTCCAAGTCATTAGTTGAGCAAGAGCATTCACTTCATCAAGATCAACCTTGTAAAAGAAATTTAAACTATTTCAGTGTAAAGTCCATCTCTAGAAACAGCAAGCCGCTGAAGTATATCATACTGAGGCAACCAACACAACCAGGAAAATCAAATAAATAACACCGCGGACTGGAATATTACGTTGAAATACAAGAATCCGGTATTAATAAACACCTTCAAGCAATCTTGAATTTGCCTTATTGATACAGACAAAGGAAGACACGTCGCCCTTGTTAAAATACATAGTTAGTGAGAAAATAACATTGTTGATTTCTCTGTCTATCGAAAAACCAACATCCTTTAAGAGAAAACTGACTTTTTAATGATTAAACAGGATTGCCAATCACATTAGAATGCGATGAAGTTACTAGATTTTTCTGAATGCCTTCATACCTTATTTCTTTTTCGATGATTATCTAGAATTTAGAGGATTTCTAAACATTAGACAACATTTACACTGGAATTTCATATAGTATATTGTACTCACAAAAGCTCATGTGAACCACTTCTACTCATAGTTGAAATACATATAAACACAAAAGCCATTTCCCTTGCATTTACAGATCAAACTGGACTTGCGATACAAAGTGTTTTACGAAATCATAGTTGGTAAGTTCTAAGCATATTCCTTCTAAGTTTGCCACTTCTCTTCTTTAGGTAGATTACCTCCTAGATTTCTTTTTATTTCTCATCACTTACAATGTCCCTCTCTTTCTTCTCAATCTCCTCTTATTTCGTCACTTACAAATTAACTATTTGTTTAAATGACATATCCGATGTTTATCCCGGTGCACGAAGCATCCCGCATTCACGCAGTGCCCGGAGAAGAGTCGCATCCTATGGGGTATGATGTAGATAGTTTATCCTAATGAAAGCATTAGTGGCTGCTTCCACGGCTCGAATCCGTGACCTATAAGTCACACAGAGACAACTTTACTATTACTCCAAGGCTCCCCTTCATATCCGATGTTAATCCAACCTAGAAAAAGTTTTTACAGACAACACACTAAAGGGAATGCTACATTTGAATGTCAAAGCAACTACTGAGTTCAATCAGAATTGAAGGTAGTTCATTAGATCTATCTTTGGCCCAGAGGCACTGGTTCGAGTCCAGCTCCTGAAAAGACTTTTAGTCACACAAATCTCTATGCCTTTGTAACGGATAACCGTTGCATTTTACTGTTCAAGCACAAACTTTCCCAAGATTACTAAAAAAAGAAACTTATTACTGTTGAAATTCAATCAACCTGAATACAAGCAATAAGTTAAGCATTCAATATAAAGAAAGAATGCAAGGCAAAAAACAACCTCAGGATGGTATCTGATTCCTCCTTTCATCGGCCCACGAGCATTATCATGTTGCACTCTAAATCCAACATAGGACACTAGCGTTCCATCGTCCTTGGGAATTGTGCATTCCACCTGATCAAATACTAAATTCATCAACATATCTGCTCCATTGATAAATAAATAAATGCGCCCACCTTCTAACAGTTTAAACTTTTAAAGTAAACAATTAGTACACATTTTGATCTGGTAATCCCAGCAAATAAATAAAATGTCCACTCTTTGATATTTTTTTCAGTGAGACAGTCACACATTTCAACTAGTTTCATCGAAATTTTGAGAGGAAAAAAAAGATAAGTCATCTCGACTTCTTCTCAAAAAGATATAGCCAAAAAGAAAAGGCAGAGCCCGATGCACAAATCATACCGCGTTCACACTGGGTTCGCAAAAGGGCCGCACCGCACTCATGGGTATGTAGACAGTATACTCTAAAGTAGGCTTCCACGGCTTAAAAATAAAAAGATATAGCAACATTGCACTAATGTACATCACTTAATTCCTCATGTTACCTTAATTTCTCTAAAAGGGATCAAAAGACTCTTCTCAAGTTTGGAGTCCAACCCAAGAATGCGAGCTGCTTGGCGAAAGTTACGGTTTGTAGCTGCAAGTGCATTCATAGCTGCTTCTATATTACTGAAAAATCAAGAATACCCAGAAAGCAACTAATAGTACTTGATCCAAAAATGACAAAAACAAAAGTGGGAATTGCTTAATCTTGATTCTTGAAATAGTACTAAAAAGGAAAATTATTAGGCAAGTGAAAGTCAACTAAAATTTTGGAACTTAGGTGTTGAGATGAAGAAGTTAAAGAAAGTGAAAGGTGATCTATATATAGCAAATTTGATCTCTTCCCAAGAATAGATATCAAAATCTTTTGTGCATGGTCCACCTTTTATGTAGCAAATTTGATCTTTGCCGAGGATTACGAGAAGCACGAGGTTTCCACCTTTCACCGCTAAGGTACATCGTCCTCCTTTTTTCCCTCTCTTTTACCGAGTATTGAGGACACATTACGATTTGGGGCAAAATCTGTTTGTTGGACTTGTTTGTTTGAAATACAAAAAGATTGATTATAGGCTTTAAGCCAATATTAATTGGTATTTTTACACTATTTGAAACTTATTAATCTTCCTACTCAAATTTCAATTTAATTACATAGGCATATATAATTTATCAATTATATACATTTAAGGAATTAAATGAGATATCAATTAACTCTATAATCTCTCTAACGTACATAACTCACTCCTCACACGTTTCTCTATCCATACCCCCACGTTTCTGATATTCTCTCCCTCCATTAACGCTCTCTTCCATTTTGTTCAAAAATCTTTTATAATATCTCTCAAACTTTTTGATTTCTCTCTCAAAACCCTACAAAATCAGTATCAACTTCAAATTTTCCTTCCCTTATGATGAAGAAGAAAGGATTTCCGAAGAATAGCCCTAAAAAGATAATGTTGGTGATATTTCTACTTTTGATTTGAGTGTTTTCTCACAGGATTCACCCCAAAAAATAGTGAAATCGAGACATGCAAAACCAGACACAAAGTCCAAGTTTTCCCCTCGTGAAGCTAGGGCAGAAGCAAGAACAAAATTAAATCATGACAGGGATGCTGGTGAAGCTTCGACATCTGCTAAATCAGTAAAGTGGAAAGGCAAAGAAATTGCTCGTGATGATGATTTCGTCGAAGAAGAAGTTATCCCGAAACCTGCAAAAAAATCAAAATTTCTCCTACTGTCAAACCTTCAAAAAAGAAGAAGGTTCAAAACTCTCCTAAAAATATACCCCAACAGTCATTAAAGAAGGTAAAATTGCAGTACTTATAATTTTTGCTCTTTTGTTTTTTTGGTTACAAAACATGTTTTCATTCTCACCACTGACCTATTTTTTGTTTTTCTATATTTGTAAAAATTTTGTATACATTGTGTATATTTGTTGTTGGTTATCAACTTTTCTATATTTTTCTGCAAATTATAGATTTGTCGTACATTATTTGAAATAATTTTGTTAGGGAATGTACTACATGATTTAGTTGATTTTATTGGTTATTTTCTTCTTTATTTGTAGATGTTAGTTTTATTTTTTGTAAATAAATTTTATATATATATGTCTAGTTGTTAGTTTCTATTTTCTTGCTCTAAACAAAAATTTGTCAGTTCATTTGTAGCTTCAATGTAGTTCAGTTGTTATATATATGTTTACTAATTTTGCTTATTTGTATGCAATGTATTAATGTCTTTCTGGTTGTAGCTAAAATATAGTAGAATTGTTATTATTTTGTTTTTTGGTCTTAAACATGTTTTATTAACTTATTGTTTCTTTTGGTGCAGAATCGGACATTTTTTACACCACATGATTTTGATTATGACATCAGTAGGTTTCAGACATTGTTCGATCCTGTTGTTCCTGCCCAAATCAAGGTGTTGTTGTTTGAAAATGGGTTAAAGTTGTTTAAGAAAATATGTTTTGGGCACTTTCTTTGCATGCCCTAAATATGTATCCAAAATTAGGGAATTCACCTTCTCATTAAGTATGAATTGAACGCATCCGCTTCTTATTTTTTTTACACCAGAGATAAAGGGTGAGAAGCTGAATTTTGGGTTGAGGGAGTTTGCCCTTATCATTGACCTTAGATATTTTACAAAAGTAATGGACTTTGGTTACACAACTTAGTATGACAGTAACACAATGAGGAGCTATTTTTCGAACAAGAAAAAAGTTGAGAAGTCGTACTTGAAACAAATTGTAACCAGCCGTAGTTTGGTGAATGATGAGGATGCAGTCAAGTTGTGTATTCTCTATCTGATAGAATTCTCCATCTGTCCTTCAGAGAAAGATAATGGTTTGATAGACCACTTTAGGTTCTATTTGGTGGACTCGGGGCAGTATGCTAATTTCACATGGGGTATCGAAGCTTATACACTATTGCTTCAGTTTGTTAGGCATAAGTTGAACCCTTCTGTGCATTTTTATCTCATTCGAGGTTTTTCGCTCGCTATGCAAATCTGGTTGTATGAGTGTTGCTCTACAGTCAACACTGATATAGCTACAAGGGTTGGTAATTCAATCCCTCACATACTTAACTGGACAACTAGTAAGGACAAGATATGGATTTCTGCATTGGAAGAGAGGATGATCAAACCATCATGGATCAAGGCAAATGTTTTTCACTTTTGTATAAGGTTTCTCAAAATATTAACATACTTAACACAACTAGACTACAATTTTATGGTATAAACAATATAAAGTTGAATACATCCTCGAAGAAGCTGAAATGCAGACCGAGCATCCGACATATGCTCCATCTTCATCTGGCAATAAGCAGGTAATTGGAATAGATGATAAGAATGATATTCTGAAACAACTAAAAAAATTAAGAAAAGATGATAAAGTAACAACTGATGATATTCCTAGTTGGTTTCTTTAATTTATTTTATACAAATTATTTCTTTAACTCTTTCTATTTTTATACTTAGGTCGGTTCAGACCTTAGATTGTTCAAGAAAGAGGTATACCTAATTCTTTATTTTTTGTTTTCTTTATATATTTGTAAGCCTCTTATTGTCAGATACATTATAAGCATTTTTTATTCTTTAGATTTTTAAAAAACTAGGTAGCATTCAAGTGCTACTCAATGATTCCATCAAGTCTGTGTTACAGGCAATAAAAAATCAATAAGATACTAACATGGATGCTAAGGTTTCATTTAAAATATATTCATTTTGGAAAATATTATTTTCTATGTTTATGTTTATAGTAGCATTCATAAAGTATATAGCCTAACAAATTCTGCTTGTAGTTTACTGGCAGTTCTACTAAAAATGATAAGCATTACAAAGAAAAGAACACACAACAGTATTATGGTAGTAGTGCTAAACAAGTGTTGGACTGCAGCAGTAAAACGGGTATTTTAACAATTTTAACACAATTTACTGACAAATAATCTACATTATATTTACATTATATCTACATATAGCCTAAATTATCATCAAATAATCTACATTATATTTTCAATTATTGTTTTAGATACATGACACATGTCTGATATTTAAAAAGAAGAGAATGTTCCTATATCATTCCCGGTAGGTGTTGACTTATCTTCCCAATTTCAAGAGGCATTGGAGGAAGAAACTGCATGTATGACATAATACATTTTATCTGCATATTTCACAATATGTATTATATCTCAGCTACAAGACAACATTTCAACAAATTAACTATAATTGAACTACAATTTATATATAATTTTTATTTGAGTTTACTACAAATGATCTACAATTCTCTTAAGTTGTACACATTTGTTGACACATAGAAGGAAACTATGTATGTGCACTCTCCAATATAGGATGCAAATATTGGCATACAAGAAGAGCATTTCAATGAGGAGAAGGAGACTATGCATTTGCAATCTCCAATTCAAGAAGCAAATGTTATACAACAAGGAGAGGATTGCAATGAAGATTTCTGTGGTATTATATAATACACCAACTTTCATATCATTACAGTTTCCCAACATTTCTGATTCAAGCAATACACAATGTTATTCTTTTGTTTTTAATTTTGTAGGTGAGCCAGTCGACTTCATCAATATAGCTGACTCGGACAATGACTCTAGGTCTGAAAAAAAGGCAATAACATTTGATGGTTTTGAGCTGCCCGAGAACTTCTCATAGATAGTTAAGTTCGGCGAGGTTAATGAAGATGAAATAACCCCTGTCCATCAAGGAAGAACAAAGGTTCCTGGAAAGCATGGCAAATCCCCTTTTCTCCCTAATTTCAGTTCTGGTGGAAGCACTTCTGCTGGACCTCCTCCAATTTTCAACATCAAGCATCCATTTACTGGGGTTATTGGTGACGATGTTGATTCTAATTTGTTGGAAGAATTCAATAAATGGTTATATTTAGGTACCGACATGATTCTTCGTATTATCTGCTGCATAAAATTTATGAATTTCCAGTTGCAACTACATTTTAATTTTACTTGCTATGTCTTTAAATAGGAAGAAGGCGCCTTATACTATAAAAGATAACCAGCTCAACCCGTGATTTGATCTTGGATTGGAGAAATTTGATAAAAAGGACTGGTTTTATACTTTGACACATCCCGGGCAAATCCTCAACAACACGGTACACTCATACCCTGACAGAATTTAATGATTAGCTGAAGTATTTTGTTATTTTAGATATCTGTAGATTTTTTGTTTAAAAATTATAGTTAAATTGTATGCAACAGTGAGAAATAATGAAATATATTTTTTTCAGCACATTGATATTATTTTATACTATTTGAGGAAGAGATGAAAGTATGATCCTGGAAATAGAATAAGATTTACAACCACTGACTCTATGTTCAAGACTAGAATAGAATAAATTTATGAGAGGTACAGTAATGCCCCTGTCGATAGGAAGCTTGCTGTTGTCAAACCCTAGGACGTCGTATCAGAATACATATAGGGGTACCGATTACTTACAAATATTGCATGGGACAAAGTTGATTTTGTGATTATTCCCATAAATGTTGTTGAGAAATTTCATTGGTTGTTGGCTGTGTTTGACATTACCGATAGGGTTCTATATGTTTATGATTCTATAGTGTCTTCATGTAATCACAAACTTGTTGAATCTGTTGTCGACAAGTTTGCTATTATGATTCCCCTCTACTTCTCATGCACCGGCTTCTATGGTAAGCTTCCAGACATCAACTAGAAGAACACAAAGACATACATTGAAAAAGGTGTTACTGATCCTCTTGACATTCAGTGGTTGGTCGGTGAGATACCCCAGCAAAAAGAGGGATCACTGTATGTGTTGCTTTTCCTTCGATTTAACCAATTGTATTTTATATTGAATGCTAAATATTTTCTACTATTATTTATTGCAGTGACTATGGTGTATACGTGACGGCATTTGCAGAATATGTCATCATTGGACAACTCTCTATTTCAAAGGAAGACCTTTATGATATTGATCAACACTGTAGATGCTATGGAGCGCTCATTTAGGATTATGCTGCAATTAGTGAAAGTGAGGTGACTGGAAGATTAGCAAGAAGAAAAGGTGCACCAGCTGTGAGGGAGAGAACACAAGTCCTAAATAAGAAGAATTAGTTTCCCTTTTCCGTAGAAAAATTGTAGTGAAAGTGTTTTGTTGTAACCAGATTGTATTAAAGTTGTAGAAAAATTATTTATTTAGAACAATTTAGTAAAATTTAATTTTGTAGCAGATTTGTGCTACAATTGTTTTACCTTTTGTTTTGTTATTTTGTCTAGAATTATACTACTTACAATAGAAAACATATGTGGCATATTTTTTTGTTGAAAGTTGTTAGTACTTGGTCTCGATATTGGTACTATGTAATTTCTTTACATCATAACTACAATTATGTCTACAATTACTATACAAAAATAAAGAATCTATTCAACTTTAGCACTGTTGTTAAAGAAAAGCTTAAAAATAATAAATAAATCAGTTTTTGAACAAAACAACGACAAACCAATTGCATTACGAGTTGAAATCTGTTTACCAAATATTCATTATAGGAGACAAGATTAATTCAAATTAGCAACACAATTATACCACAACTATAATTCTCCAGAACAGAACAAATACAACTAAATATGTCCTAAAGGATAGATTATCATCAACAGTACTCAATTAAAAAATCTTTGTATTATATCAATTCTTATTTCCTTTTGGGAGCATTCCTACAAGACCTTTTGTTATGCCCTTCTTGTCCGTATTTGCCACATGAAACCTTGTACTTCTTTGTATTTATTTCATCATATGGTTTGTATATTTATTTTTGAGGTCTCCCTTGTTGCCTTTTCCCATATGTGGCATTACAACTTCTTCTGCCCTATGTTGTGGCACATTCCATTTACTTTCATCAGGAACCGGGTCTATCGGTATTTCATAAGTCTACAGAAGGCTCTCTCTCGTGTAATAAGTAGAACAATAGTTTTCATAAGACTCGTTCCTATGCCTCAAAGTCACCAAAACGCGTGGAAAAGGAAGTTCATCAAGCTGGAATTGTCCACAACTACATCTCTTGTTTTGAAAGCAAACAATGAAGCGCTTCACACCATCTATCACAGTATGGATGTAATTTGTTGAAGCCCTCACCTACAATTTCATTACAAACACACAACAAGTTGTCATCTACAGATCTACAAAATAACTATAATTATACAATAACATATCTACAATTATCAGTATATATTTAGTTTGATGAAATAAATGACCTGATATTATTGGCCATAACTTACTCTCATCTTCTGCGATAATGTGATGTTGTCCTCCAACTCTTTGTTGTATTTTTTCCCAAGGTATGTGAACGCACCATTTGCATTCAATAACATTTCAGTAGTCCAACTGTCACGACCCAAAATCTACCTAGTAGTGATGGCACCTAACCCAACCCGTCAGGTAAGCCAATTAACAACTATCCAATTTAATTGAGATTTATTAAGAAAAGAAATGAAAATACAACTAACCGACTAGTTGTGATGGCACCTAACCCAACCCGCTAGGTAAGCCAATTATCAACTATCCAATTCCAATGAATTTAATAAGGCAATTAATTAAAAGAAAATATATGAAACCAATACATTTCCCCAAGAACTGGTAGTACAAATCATGAGCTTCTAAGAATAAAGTTTACAAAGCTGGTATGAAATAAATACACCATCTGTTTAAAAAGTACATAAACAGAGTTTTATGAATCTAAGGCTACTATGAACAAAAGGAAGCTACAACCGGAACCCAGGTACACCTTTAGATCCAGCTCCCGACGAACACAACAACATCAGTAGCCAACATCTGCACGCAAGGTGTAGAAGTGTAGTATGACTACAACCGAACCCATGTACTCAATAAGTAACAAACCTAACCTTTGGTTGAAAGTAGTGACGAGTTTGTACCAAGGTTAGAGTCCAACTCCAATAACCAACATTTCATAACCACATAAAGCAAGTAATGAAAGAAGTAACCCAAGGAATAAATGCTCAGCTAAATCATGATTTTCAAAAATAGTTCTGCCTTTTAAGTGTATCAGTGAAAGTCCCAAGTCATTTACCGAAGTTTCCAAAAATATGAATAAGTTTGAAAACGGTAATGTTTCCCAAAATCCTTTCAATAATGATAAGATGTTTTATTTTCTTTCTAGATAGCCAGTGGAAAAATGCATCACTATGCCCGTAGGCCAATATGTGTGAGAAGTTATGAATGACGTGATACCGTACAACGTGAGAAAAATACATCTCTATGTCTGTATGTCATGGGTGCATGTCAATGCAATGTATCTCAATGATAAAACCATATGCATACTTCTCAAAGTATCAATTCACTCAGTCCTCCCCATCACTCAGTCCTCACAGTAACCCAGTCCTCACAGTCACTCAATCCTCCCAATTGCTCGGTACTTGCACTCAGTAGGTACCTGCGCTCATTGGGGGTGTGTACAGACTCCGGAATTGCTCCTTCAGCCCAAGCGCTATAATCTGCACGAACAACTCACGTGCTACACGGACAACTCATGTGTTATAGTATCAATATATGTATCCGCACGGACAGCTCACGTGCTATAATAAATCCTATAAGGCCTGCTACAGGCGGGCAACCTCGATCCACATAATAATAAAGTATATAAAGCCAATATGGCCTGCTGCGGCTTGCAGCCCTATCCCATAATTATCCTCACAATCAGGCCCTCGGCCTCACTCAGTCATCAATCTCTCCAATCTCTCGGGCTCACAATGTCATGAAACTAGCCCAAAATGATGATATGATGAATCAATAAATAGCAACAAAGAATAAGAGATGATATGAAATGAATGAATATGACTGAGCATGAAATTGCATTTTAAACAAATAATTCAACGGCAATATGACCTCTG
Organism: Nicotiana otophora; assembly: GCA_000715115.1. Lineage (NCBI taxonomy): Eukaryota > Viridiplantae > Streptophyta > Magnoliopsida > Solanales > Solanaceae > Nicotiana > Nicotiana otophora. Next base: position 79,676 of record AWOL01S0003047.1, on the reverse strand, counting down.
TGGGTCTCAATAATACTGGCACATAGCCTCAGCATGATTTTTAATATGATTCTCAGCTCAATTTCTTTAACACATAAAACTACATAGAAAATGCTAAGATTATTTGACTACAAATTTTCACGGAACTAATTACGTCATAATTTCTATAGTGTACGCCCACACGCCGGTCACCTAGCATGTGCATCACCTCCAAACAATTCACATAATACGTATATTCAAGATTCATACCCTCAGCTCTAAGATTAGAAGAGTTACTTACCTCGAACAAGACGAATCCAATGTCGAGCAAGCTAAACAATGCTCCAGAAATCCCATTCTACACATATCAACTTCTGAATGGCTCGAATCTAGTCACAATTAATTCGATTAAAGTCAATACCAATTATTGTAATTAATTCTATAAGGAAATACTAATTTTCAAATAAAGATCTGAAATTAACTCAAAAATTACCCATGGGGCCCATGTCTCGGAATCCGACAAAAGCTGTAAAATATGAACGATCATTCAACCATGAGTCCAACCATACCATTTTTTTCAAATTCCGACATCAACTCGACCCTCAAATCTTCAAATTAAATTCTATGAAATTTTCTACTATTTTCAACCAAAAACACTAATATGTTAATAAAAACAACAATAGATTCGTATAATTTAACCAAAACCGAGTTAGAATCACTTATTCCAATCCATATGGTGAAAATCGCCTCAAAAGTCACTTCAATCCGAGCCTCATAGCTCCAAATGTGTTAAAATGGCCGAAACCTCAAAATATAGCTACTGTCCGGGCATTTACTCTTTGTGATCACGTAAAATGCTTCGCGATCGCGAAGCACAAAAATTTCCAGCCCAAATTTAGCCCTTCGTGATCACGGAAAACCACTCGAGATCGCGAAGAACAAACTCCCCAACTCTTCCAGATAGCCTCTAGTATAATGGTCATAACCTTTTGTAAAAAATGCCATATGGCAAATGGTTTAACTTTCTGAAAACTAGATATCAAGATCTACAACTTTTATTTTTGGATCATCTCCAAATTCCTTATAGATTGCGAGATATAAGCTTCCAAAGTCGGGTCACTGCAGCAGTGATTTTGTTCTACGCGATCGCGAAAGAGCTTCCGCGATCGCGATTCACAAGGCCCCAAACTGTTGTTTGCTCTTCGCGAAATCACCCCGAAACTCACCCGAGCCCCTCGGGACCTCAACCAAATATACCAACAAGTCCTAAAACATCATACGAAGTTAGTCGAGCCTCAAATCACATCAAACAATGCTAAAAACACGAATCATGCCCCAATTCAAGCTTAATGAAACTAAGAAATTCCAACTTCTACATTCGATGCTGAAACCTATCGAATCACGTCCGATTGACCTCAAATTTTGCACACAAGTCATAAATGACATAATGGACCTATTTCAATTTTCAGAATTGGATTCCGACCCCGATATCAAAAAGTCAACTCCCCGGTCAAACTTCCAAACTTAAATTTCTATTTTAGCCATTTCAAGACTAATTTAGCTACGGACTTCCAAATAATTTTCTGGACATACTCCTAAGTCCATACGGAACTATTGGAATCATCAAAACTCTATTCCGGGGTCGTTTACATATAAGTCAACATCCGGTCACTATTTTAACCTAAGCTTTAAAGCTTTGGATTTCATTCTTCCAAACTAATTCCGAAATACCTGAAAACCAAAACCGACAATTCACACAAGTCATAATACATCATATGAAGGTATTCAAGACTTCAAATAGTAGAAAGGGGCATAAATACCCAAAACGACTGGTCGGGTCATTACAAGAACAAATCATGAGCTTCTAAGATTTAGAATTTACAAAGATGGTATGAATTAGAGTACATCATCTGTTTGAAATATACATGAACAAATTAAAATTCTAAAGATACCAAGATCAAGAGACAGCTATGACCAAAATACGGGTACATCTTCAAATTCAGCTCCCGTCGTGCACAACAACATCAGCATCCAACATGTGCACGCAAGGTGCAGAAGTGTAGTATGAGTACAACCGACCCCATGTACTCAATAAGTAACAAACCTAACCTTAGGTTGAAATTAGTGATGAGCTGGAACAAAGGTCGGGGTCCAACACCAATAGCTAACAACAGTTCATAGCAACATAAGAAAAGTTATAAAAGAAGTAACTCAGAGATATAGTGCTCAGCTCGTTCATAGTTCCGAAAAATAGGCATGCTTTTCAAGTATGTCAGTGAAAACCCAAATCTTTTACCGAAATCACCAAAATATGAGTACATTTATAAAACTATGATTCTTTCCAAAACTTTCAACAGGTAAATGTTTCATTTTTAAATGGCATGAGGAAAGGACATCTCTATGCCTATATGTCAATATGTATGTGAAGTCATGAGTGACGCAATGTCGTACAGCATGAGGAAAATGCATCTCTATGCCTATATGTCAAGTGTGCATGTCGAATGCAATGAAACTCAATGATAAAACCATATGGATACTCTCAGAGTATCAATTCACTCAGTCCTCACAGTCACTCAGTCCTCATAGTCGCTTAGTCCTCACAGTTGCTCAGCCTTCCCAATCATTTGGCACTCACTCTCGTCACTCACAATTAGTAGGTACCTGCGCTTACTAGGGGTGTATACAAACTCTGGAGGAGCTCCTTCAGCCCAAGCGCTATAACAAGCCAATCATAACATAAATCAATAAAAATATGTTGTGCCGTGCAGCCCGATCCCATCATAAATTAATAATACCTGCTACGGCATGCAGCTTGATCCCATCAATATCCTCACCATCAGGCCCTCAGTCTCACTCAGTCATCAATCTCTCTAGTCTCTCGGGATCACAATGTCATGAAACATTAGCCCAAAATAATGATGTGATGTATCAATAAATGGTAACAGAGACTGATATATGATATGCAAATAAATGCGTATGACTGAGTATGTAATTGCAATGTAAGCAAATAACTCAACAACAGAAATAACCTCAGTAGGTCCCTACAGGATAAGCATATAGCCTAGCAATATTTTCTAACATGGATCACAGCTCAATTACTCTAGCACGTACAGATTTCATGGATACAAATAAGATTAGGTCACTACACAGTACCACATAAATAACCGAGTCACAATTCACATGGTGCACTCCCACACTCCTGTCACCTAGCATGTGCGTCAACTCAACACCAAACACATATCATGTATATTCATGTGTTCATACCCTCATCACCAAGTTTAGAAGTGTTACTTACCTCGAACAAGCCAAATCCAATACCGAGCAAGCCAAGTGATGCTCCAAAAATGCCATCCCGTGCGTACCGACCTCCGAACGACTCGAAACTAGCCAAAAGCAACTCAAATACATCAAATAATGCCAAAGGAAACAAACCCAATTGATAAAGGTCGAATCTTTAATCAAAGCCCAAAATTAACCCAAAAGTCCAACTCAAGCCCGCGCCTCGGAACTAGACAAAACTTATAAAATCTGACAACCATTCAATTACGAGTCCAACCATACTAGTTTCGCTCAAATCCGACTCCAAATCGATGTTCAAAACTAAAAAATTCGCTTTATGAAACTTCAGGCTAAAACCCCCAATTTCTCTTTATAATTCATAATCCAATTACCAAAAGCGAAGTCTGAATCACAAAATATAATAAAAAACCGAGTGTAAAACACTTACCCTAATCCTTCTGATGAAATTTGCTTCAAATATCGTCTCAATCCGAGCCCCAAATCTCAAAATATGATAAAAGAACCAAAAACCTCGATATATAGCTTCTGCCCAGGCATCGTCGCATCTGCGATGCACTTATCCGCTTCTGCGGCATCGTTTTTGCGACAAATGTTCTGCTTCTGCGGAGAGGCACTGGAAAAATGGCCCTCGCTCCTGCAGAGAAACATTCGCTCCTGAAACATCACAGGTGCGACACAAGGTCCCGCATCTATGCCAACGCTCGCTCATGCGCTCAAAATCTTGCATCTGCGCGCATGTAGGTGCGCTACAAAAATCCGCTTATGCGGTCTTCTGCGATGGACAGCTCGCATCTGCGAAGTCGCTTCTGCGGCCAAGACTCCGCAGATGTGGCTACACTAGTACCAACAACTTTTCAACAAGGAAACAATAGGAAAAATGATCTGAACCACGTCCGTAACTCACCCGAGCAACTCGGGTGTCACGACCCAATTCCAGTTTTGGCCGTGATGGCGCTCAACACCATTGCTAGACAAGCCAACAGTGAACAACCTAGTGAGTTTCCATTTTTATAAGTTTTTCCCAAGTAAATAACTTTCCTTAATTTAATAGGTTTAGTAAGAAACAGATTTAAATTTAATAAAACGAAAGAAACCAATGTACTTATGACCATAGAAATAAAACAAAAATCACAAGTCTACTAGTGTGTGCCAAGATCTAATGTCACAAGTATGTGGGCTACTAGTAGAATATACAAAGATTTCTACTTTTCTGTCTGAGATAGAATAGACAGAAAATAATCAAAAGAGAGACTCAGGCTACTGCTGAACATCTCGGAAGGGCAGCTCACCATGTGGTCTCGAACCAGAAGTCAAGCGGATGCACCTGCCTCAGTTCCTGTACATCAAGTGCAGAAGTGTAGCGTGAGTACATAAACAACATGTACCCAGTAAGTATCTAGTCTAACCTTGAAGAAGTAGTGACGAGGGGTGGACTTCGACACTTACTGTAGGCCAAAATATAATAGTATGAAGTTCTAATTAAACATGATATATAACTGAGAATAGAACTCAGAGCAGGAAAATAAGTAAACAATCCTTTCATTTCAAGTAAGAACCAAGTCATTTCTCTCATCAAAACCTTTCACCTTTCGAGTCCATGAAGCAATATTAAATATAAAAGGGGTTCCAATATCTTTATGCACGAATTATGCCGAGGACGTATGGCCTGATCCAAATATACATATAAATATATTGTGCACTGCCGAGGTTCGAACGGCCCGAACCATAGATACATCAATTAACCTGCCGAGGTGAACGACCCGCTCCCATGAGAGTAGTGAAAATTTACCCTGCTCGCGTAATCTACTTGTGAAGCGGTTGAATATAGATTTCCTCAAGTTATCATAATATTTCTCAATTCTTTTTCAAAATAAGAAATTCAGCTAGGAACCTTCAAAATATTGAAATCCTCAATCTCCGCTCTAATCCAAACAATTAGTAAGCATAAACAAGCAACGGTATCAATAATAACATGGTGTAAGCCTAAATCTGCCCGCACACAAGCATGAATAGTAGCTACGCACGGACTCTCGTCACTTCGTATGCACGTAGCCCTCACAAATAGAAGTGCATAATGATGAAATTCACTTATGGGGTAAATTCCCTCTTACAAGGTTAGAAAATAGACTTACCTCGTCTCAAGGCCTACTTTCCGGTCCAAGATTGTGCCCAAATCCTCAATTTGGCGCCAAACGACTCGTAACTAATCAAATAATTTTTAAAAATAATTAATACATGCTTAAAAGTTCATATCCCAACTATCAAAGCGATTTCCCAAGCCTATTTGCAAAATTTTGAAAATTCACCCCTGGGCCCAGGTGCCCGAATTTCGAAAATATTTTGAAGAAAGTTGTCACCCATAAACTCATGAACTCAAATATATGTTTTTTACTAATTTCCATAATCAATTTCGTGGTTAAATCTCATTTTTATTAAAAACCTAGGTTTTTACCTAAACTCAAAATTTTCACTAATTTACATGTTATAATCTACCCATAAACTATGTATTTATCACACATTGTATAGAAATTACTTACCTCAAAGTGCTAGGTGAAATCTCCTCTCTAAGAGCTCCAAAACTCGCCCAACAATGGAAATAAATGAGCCAAAATGACTAAGTCCCGTTTTAAAAAGAGACCTCACTGCCTCTAGCGATCTCGATGCCCAGGCAGGCTGGCTCCGCTTCTGCGGATAGGGTCCCGCTTCTGCGGAGGTTGGGGCGCACCTGCGGATTCTGGGCTGCCCTTCCTTGGCTGCTTTTGTGAGGCCTGGCTCGCTTCTGCGAGCTTGCACCTGCGGCTGGCCAAGTGCAGGTGCAATTAGGACAACAGCTAGGAGCTTCGCATGTTGCTCCCAATTTCCAACTTGGTCCGAGCCTCGTCCGATTGACACTCGGGAACCCCGAGGCCCCGCCCGGACATACCGACAAGTTTGGAATTATAAAACGGACTCACTCGAACTCTCGGAACGCCTGAAACAACATTAAAACTAAGAATCACACCCCTAAACTAATTGAATCAAACCTATGAACTTTAAGTTCTTCAATTTACTCCCAAAGCGCCGAAACGTACTTAGACTACTCGGATTGACACCAAATTTTGTGTGCAAGTCTTAAATGAAATTATGGAGCGTCAAGACGCTCCCAGATCATCCAAAACCCAATTCGAACATACGCCCAAGTCCAAAATTATCATACGAACCTATTGGAGCAGTCAAATCCCAATTCCAAGGTCGTTTACTCAAAATGTGGATCAAAGTCAAACTTAGCCTTTTAAGGCCAACTTAAGGAACTAAGTGTTCCGATTTCAAACCGAACCCTTCCTAATCCCGAACCAACCATCCCCACAAGTCATAAAATAGTACAAGCACATACGCAGAGCCTTATTTAGGGGAACGGAGTTCTAAAAAGCAAAATGACCGATCGGGTCGTTACATTCTCCACCTCTTAAACAAATGTTCGTCCTCGAACGGGTTTAGAATCATACTTGGAGTGCTAAACAAGAGAGGATATCTTCTCCGCATGTCCTCCTCGGTCTCCCAGGTCTCCTCCTCATCCGCTTGGCCCCTCCATTGAACCTTTACCGTAGAAATCCTCTTGGATCTCAACTGGCAATCCTGCCTAGCAACAATGACAACTGGCTCTTCCTCATAACCCAGGCTCCCATTAAACTGAATCGTGCTGAAGTCTAACACATGTGACAAGTCGGCATGATACCTCCGGAGCATAGACACGTGAAAAATCGGATGAACTCCTGATAGGCTACGAGGTAAAGCAAGCTCATAAGCAACCTCCCCAACTCGTCTCAACACCTCAAATGGGCCTATAAACCTTGGACTCAACTTGCCCTTCTTCCCAAACCTCATGATCCCCTTTATCGGCGAGACTTTCAAGAGAACCTTCTCGCCTACCATAAATGATAAGTCACGCACCTTCTGGTCCGCGTAACTCTTCTGTCTGGACTGTGCTGTGCGAAGTCGTTCCTGAATCAATCTTACCATTTCCAAGGCATCCTTCACAAAATCAGTACCGTATAACTTAGCCTCGCCGAGCTCAAACCACCTGATGGGGGAACGACATCGCCGACCATATAAAGCCTCAAATGGAGCCATCTCGATGCTGGAATGGTAACTATTGTTGTAAGCAAACTCGGCCAAAGGCATAAATCGATCCCATTGTCCCCCAAAGTCAATCACACATGCTCTGAGCATGTCCTCCAAGATTTGCACTGTCCGCTCCGACTTCCCGTCGATCTGTGGATGAAATGCGGTGCTGAGCTCTACACGGGTCCCCAACTCACTCTGTACTGCTCTCCAGAAATGTGAAGTAAACTGAGGAATCTGTCTAATATGATGGAAATAGGCACACCATGCAGCCGAACTATCTCCTGGATATAAATCTGGGCCAATCTCTCCGAAGTATACGTAGTCATCACAGGAATGAAATGTGCCGACTTGGTCAATCGGTCTACAATGACCCAAACCGCATCAAACTTCTGCAAGGTCCGCGACAACCCAACTATGAAGTCCATAGTAACGCGCTCCCACTTCCACTCAGGTATAGTCATCTGCTGGAGTAGGCCTCCTGGCCTCTGGTGCTCATACTTAACCTGCTGGCAATTTAGCCATCTGGCTACATACTCAACTACGTCTTTCTTCATCCGCCGCCACCAATAATGCTGTCTTAGGTCACGGTACATCTTCGTAGCACCTAGATGAATGGAATATCGAGAACTGTGCGCCTCCTATAGAATCCTCTCCCTCAAGCCATCAACATTTAGAACACATAGACGACCCTGGAGTCGCAGGACACCGTCCTCGCCGATAGAAACCTCCTTGTCACTACCCCGCAGTACCGTCTCTCTGAGAACCGTCAAGTGTGGATCGTCAAACTTTCAAGCCTTGATTTGCTCCAATAGTGAAGATTGGGCAACGACGCATGCAAGAACTTGGATGGGCTCTAAAATATCCAACCTCACAAGTCTATTAGCCAAAGACTGAACGTCCAAGGTTAGTGGTCTCTCCTTCACTGAGATGAATGCCAAGCTACCCATACTCTCTGCCTTCCTGCTCAAGGCATCCGTGACCATATTTGTCTTGCCCGAATGATAAAGAATGGTGATGTCATAGTCCTTGAGTAACTCAAGCCACCTACACTGCCTCAAATTGAGATCCATTTGCTTGAACAAATGCTGCAAGCTGCGATGATCAGTGTAAACCTCACAGGACACCCCATAAAGATAATGCCTCCAGATCTTAAGAGCAGCAAAAATCGTAGCCTACTCCAAATCGTGCACAAGATAATTCTTCTCATGGGGCTTCAACTGACGTGAAGAATATGCAATAACTCGCCCCTCCTGCATCAATACACAACCCCGCAATACACAGTATACATACCCGAACTGAAAGGTAACACTAGGACTGGTGTTGTAGTCAAAGCTGTCTTGAGTTTCTGGAAGCTCGTCTCACAATCATCGGACCAACGAAACTAAGCACCCTTCTGGGTAAATCTAGTCAAAGGTGATGCAATAGATGAGAAGCCCTCCACGAACCGGCGATAATAACCCGCCAACCCCAAGAAGCTTCTGATCTCGGTCGTCGAAGTAGGACGAGGCCAACTCTGAACTTCCTCAATCTTCTTGGGATCCACATTAATGCCCTCGCCTAATACAACATGCCCCAAGAATGCCGCAGAATCTAACAAAAACTCACACTTGGAGAACTTAGCATATAGCTTCCGTTCCCGCAAGGTCTGAAACACCACTCTCAAATGCTGCTCGTGCTCCTCCATACTACGTGAGTAAATCAAAATGTCATCAATGAAGACAATGATAAACGAATCAATATAAGGCCTGAACACCAGAAACTCATAATGACCATATCTAGTACGAAAAATAGTCTTTGGAACATCCGAGTCCCGAATCTTCAACTGATGGTACCCCGACCTCAAGTCGATCTTAGAGAACACCCTAGCACCCTGCAACTGGTCAAACAAATCATCAATACGCGGCAACGAGTACTTGTTCTTGATGGTAACTTTGTTCAACTCGCGGTAATCAATGCACATCCACATAGTCCCATCTTTCTTCTTCACAAATAGCACCGGAGCACCTCAAGATGATACACTTGGCCTGACGAACCCCTTTGCTAGCAACTCCTTCAATTCCTTTGGAGCCATACGGTACGGTGGAATAGATATAGGTTTGGTACCTGGAGCCAAGTTAATATAGAAGTCGATATCACGATCTGGTGGCATGCCTGGAAGATCAGAAGGAAACACATCAGAGAACTCCCAAACTACTGGTACTGAATCAATCGCCGGAGACACTACAGTAGTATCCTGAATATAGGCTAGATAAGCCAAACAACCCTTCTCGACCATGTGTCGAGACTTCATAAAAGCGATAATATGACTAGATATACTGATAGAAGAACCCTTCCACTCCAATCTAGGCAACTCTGGCATCGCTAAGGTCACAGTCTTGGCATTGCAATAAAGGATTGCGTGATATGGGGATAGCCAGTCCATGCCCAGGATGACCTCAAAGTTGGTCATATCAAGCAACAAAAGATCCACTCTAGTCTCATATCCACAGAATGTGACCACACAGGACCAATAGATCAGATCTACAACAATAGAATCGCCCACAAGAGTGGACACATAAACAAGAGTACCCAAGGACTCACGAGGAATATCTAGCAAACGAGCAAACAGATATGACACATACAATTAGGTAGACCCTGGATCAAATAGTACTGAAACTTACTACCATAGACAGAAATAATACATGTGATCACGGCATTTGAGGCCACTACTTCTGGTCTGGCCAAAAAAGCATAGAATCTGGCTGGAGCACCACCTGGCTGGCCCCCGCCTGCCTGACCTCCAACTCTGGGATAACCCCTACCCACCTGCCCTCCGCCTCTAGGCGGCCAGATGGCTGGTGCGGCTACTGGTGCTGTAATCATGGGCTGTTGACCCTGCTGCACTGCATTGCCCCGAAGTCTAGGGCAATGTCTCTTCGTGTGACTAGGATCCCCGCACTCATAACAACCTCTCGGAGTGGTGGACTGCTGCCCTGAAGTCTGACCCTGATGGCTCGAATACCCACTGGAAGAACACTGAAAAGTGGGTGGGCGGTATGAACTCTCTGGCATGGAATTGAAATAGGCACTGGAAGAACCCTGATGGCCAGAGTACCCACTGAAAGAACCCTAAATAGCTGGCAGGTGGTAAGAACTCTCCGGCATAGCACTGAAATAGGGTCGCATCGGAATACCCCGAGGAGGTGGTGATGCTGACTATGGGGGCCTGCTAGGCTGACCCCTCCCAAAATGACCTCTGCCCCAGCTGGGGAACCTCTGAACTCTCCAGAAAAATGGGACCTCTTGTCCCGTTGCATCTGCTCTCTACCCCTATGACGGTAACCCTCAATCCTCTGAGCAATCTCCACTACCAACTGATAAGAAGTCCCTATCTCAACCTCCCGAGCCATACTAGAGTGCAACCCGCAACAAACCTCCCCACCCTATCTGCGTCGGTGGGAAGTATCATAAGTGCATGGCGAGACAACTCAGAGAATCTCAGCTCATAATCGGTCACTGACATCTGACCCTGCTCGAGCTGCTCAAACTGGCACCGCAACTCTTCCCTCTGGGAGGGTGGAATATACCTGTCCAAGAATAAGCGGGTGAACTAGTCCCAAGTCATGGGAGGAGAACCCGCTGGTCTGCCAAAGAGATAGGACTTCCACCACCTACGTGCTCTGCCCTCCAACTAGAATGTAGTGAAATCCACCCCATGAGACTCCAATATGCTCATGTTGTGCAGTCTGTCCCTGCACCTATCAATGAAGTCCTGGGGGTCCTCATGTCGCTCACCCCTAAAGACCGGAGGGTGAAGCCTGGTCCATCTATCCAGTAGCTTCTGTGGCTCGCTGGTCATAGCTGGTCTAGGCTCGGGTACAGCTGCTACAACTGGATGGGCTCCGCCCTCGGGTAGTGTGCCCGGGGTCTGATATACTGTAGCTACATGCCCAGGAGCCTGAGCGGTAGAGATCTGTGCTCCCCGCCCGCCTGAGATGTGGCTAGGTCTGCTGGAAATAAACCATCATGGGTCATAGAATCTATGAACAATAGCATACGGCCCATGACCTCCTAAAAGCCCGGTGCTGATATGAAATCAATCAGGGCTGGCTCTGCTACAGGCATCTCGCCCTGCTCCTCATCAATGAGATCCTCCACTGGATCAGCTGGTGGTGCAACTGGGGCAACTCTGGGACGTCCTCGTCCCCTACCTCGGGCTGGTGCCCTCCCCCGGCCTCTGCCTCACCCTCTAGCAGCGGAGGGAGCAGCTCCTCCCGAGTCCGGAACATCTGCCGCGCGCGTTCTCACCATCTGTGAGAGAGTAAAATAAGAAACTTAGTACACCATCAAATGAACGATAGGAGATGAATAAAGAGTAGTTTCCTAACACCCTATAGCCACTCGAAAATAAGTACGTACGTCTCCGCACCAATCTGCAAGACTCTATTAGGCCTGCCTATAACTTGTGAGACCTACGTGAACCTAGTACTCTGATACCAGATTGTCACGACCCAATTCCATTTTTGGCCGTGATGGCGCCCAGCACCATTGCTAGGCAAGCCAACAGTGAACAACCTAGTGAGTTTCCATTTTTATAAGTTTTTCCCAAGTAAATAACTTTCCTTAATTTAATAGGTTTAGTAAGAAACAAATTTAAATTTAATAAAATGAAGGCAACCAATGTACTTATGACCATAGAAATAAAACCAAAATCACAAGTCTACTAGTGTGTGCCAAGATCTGGTGTCACAAGTATGTGGGCTACTAGTAGAATATACAAAGATTTTTACTCTACTGTCTGATATAGAATAGACAAAAAATAATCAAAAGAGAGATTTTGGTTGCTGCTGAATGGCTCAGAAGGGCAGCTCACCGTGTGGTCTCGAACCAGAAGTCAAGCGTGCGCATTGGGCTGATAACCAGATGCACCTGCCTCAGATTCTGCACATCAAGTGCAAAAGTGTAGCGTGAGTACCTTAACAACATGTACCCAGTAAGTATCTAGTCTAACCTCGAAGAAGTAGTGACGAGGGGTCGACTTCGACACTTACTATGGGCCAAAAATATAATAGCATGAAGTTTTAATTAAACATGATATATAAATGAGAATAGAACTCAGAGCAGGAAAATAAGTAAACAATCCTTTCATTTCAAGTAAGAACCAAGTCATTTCTCTCATCAAAACCTTTCACCGTTCAAGCCCATGAAGCAATATTAAATATAAAAGGGGTTCCAATATCTTTACGCACGAATTATGCCGAGGACGTATGGCCTGATCCAAATATACATATAAATATATTGTGCACTGCCGAGGTTCGAATGGCCCGAACCATAGATACATCAATTAACCTGCCGAGGCGAACGACCCGCTCCCATGAGAGTAGTGGAAATTTACCCCGCTCGCGTAATCTACTTGTGAAGCGGTTGAATATAGATTTCCTCAAGTTATCATAATATTTCTCAATTCTTTTTCAAAATAAGAAATTCAGCTAGGAACCTTCAAAATATTGAAATCCTCAATCTCCGCTCTAATCCAAACAATTAGTAAGCATAAACAAGCAACGGTATCAATAATAACATGGTGTAAGCCTAAATCTGCCCGTACACAAGCATGAATAGTAGCTACGCATGGACACTCGTCACTTCATACGTACGTAGCCCCCACAAATAGAAGTACATAATGATTAAGTTCATCTATGGGGTAAATTCCTTCTTACAAGGTTAGAAAAGAGACTTACCTCGTTCAAGGCCTACTTTACGGTCCAAGATTGTGCCCAAACCCTCAATTTGGTGCCAAACGACTCGTAACTAGTCAAATGTTATTTAAAAATCATCAATACATGCTTAAAAGTTCATACCCCAACTATCAAAGCGATTTCCCACGCCTATTTGCAAAATTCTTAAAATTTACTCTCAGGCCTACGTGCCCGGATTCCAGAAAATTTTTGAAGAAAGTTGTTACCCATAAACTCATGAACTCAAATATATGATGTTTACTAAATTCCATAATCAATTTCGTTGTTAAATCTCAATTTTATCGAAAATACCTAAACCCAAAATTTTCACTAATTTACATGTTATAATCTACCCATATACTATGTATTTATCACACATTGTATAGAAATTACTTACCTCAAAGTGCTAGGTAAAATCCCCTCTCTAAGAGCTCCAAAAATCGCCCAACAATGGAAATAAATGAGCCAAAATGACTATGTCCTTGTTTAAAAAGAGACTTCACTGCCTCCAACGATCTCGCACCTGCGGTCGCAGGGCCGCACCTGCATTGTCACTTCTGCGGACAAAATTCCGCTTCTATGGAAGTGCCCAGGCAGGCTGGATCTGCTTCTGCGGACGGAGTCCCGCTTCTACGATGTCACGACCCAATTTTTTCCTCCGTTGGGTATCGTGATGTCACCTAGTCTTAGGGACTAGGTAAGCCTAAGATTTACTAAATAACAACAATAATTAAATGACATCTAACAATTTTTGAAATAGAAATCTCTATAAAATTTACAATTTCCAAAACAGGTAGTACAAGTCATAAGCTCCATTGAGTTACTAGGAAGCCTATAAATACAATTGTTTTGAAATAGAGGTAAAACAGTGTAAGTACAATATCAGAAGGTGACTCCGAAGCCTGTGAGCACAGCAACAGGTTTACCTTGAGTCTCCACAGCAAGTTCTGTACTGATAGCGAACGGTCAACTGACTCCACATTTACCTGGCTCTGCACAAAAATGTGCAGAAGTATAGTATGAGTACACCACAGTCGGTACCCAGTAAGTATCAAGACTAACCTCAGTGGAGTAGTGACGAGGTACAGTCAAGACACTCACTAGTCAAATAACCTGTACCATACAAAATAATCAAAAACAAATAGCAGTGATAATAATAATAATCAACTAGTGATATAAACAGTAAGACAGCAAGAACACCATAATTATTACTCAAACGAATAAGAAAACACAAGTACAACCAATTGAACAAGTCTTTCACATATAATTCATTCGAATAAATACCCCTCCAAATATAGTTCTTCAAATAAATATCCTTCAAATATAAAACTCTTTCAAATAAATGTCTCATATCAATATCATAACATACGGTTCTCAGTCCCCTTTTCATATTCTCACGGTACCTCGCGCCCATATCTCTATCAGAACCGCACGGACAACCCTCGTGCCAAGTATGTCAATACATAAAATCCGCATGATTTTATTTATTTTCAATAAAGTAAGGTTACAATTTTCAAACTAAGTAAAAATTCAACAAAGAAATGAGTTTATTTTAGAAGTAGTTTAAGTGAAGAAAAATGACAGTTCAATTTAAATAAAACATCCGATAATCTACTGATTTGGATGTAAAACTTATCAATTTAAAACATAATAGTAACTTATTTTATTTAAAACAACTCAGTCATCAAAAATCGGTAAAAACCAGAAATATAAATCTTCAGAGTCTTGTACTAAAAGCCCAAGCCAACACAATACAACAGGGAGTACAAACACATTGTAAGATCAAATAATACATCACAGAAGGTCACAAGGATTTACCTATCATGAAAATACAAAATAACCAAGAATGAGTGCAACCATAGAGAGATGTCAACAAAGGGCACTCTCGTGATACCGTCTCGTAGTCCCAAAAGTAAATGCTCTACTGGGGATCTCCTGAGGTACCGCCTCGTAGTCCCAAAAGTAAATATGCAAGACAGGGGGATCTCCCGAGGTACCACCTCGCAGTCCCAAAGTATATTTGAAACAACAATAATTCCCCCAAGCTATCACAATTCAATTCCAGACATAGCCCACTTTGTCTCGCCACGTATGCAAATAGTAAAGTGAAAGCCCGCCTTGTCTCGCCACATGCGCATAATAATATTCCCGCCTTGTCACGCCGCATGTGCATAAATCAATAGTAATAATAGCATGACAGAAACCTCAGGTAAACACCCGAAAAAACCTCCCAACAATATCACGTACGAATATCACAACATCTCATAAATTGTACCTCAAGTGCTCAAATATTACAACATGTCACAGATTGCACTTCAAGTGTCCAAATATTACAACATATCACAGATTGCACATCAAGTGCTCAAATATACAACATGTCACAGATTGCACATCATGTGCTCAAATATTACAACTTGCCACAGAAATCAACAATACATTATTTTCCACAATAAGGAGCTCATGGCTCGACCATAATGTGCACAAAATTATAATAAAAATATTTGGGAGTGAACAACTCAACAAAATAATATTTTCCATATATTCAAGGTGGCAATCACACCAAATCATCATATAAAAACCATTTCAACTAACAAGGATCTAGGCATGACAAATAGAGGATTTAATAAGTGCCAATAATTTATAATTTAATACATAAGGGCGTCTAAGAATTCAAACCAATGTAATTTGCACATATAAACCAAGTACGTATGCATCGCCTCGCGTACATGGTTTTCAATTACACAATTTGCACATAAGACTCAATGCCTAAGGTGTATTTCCCCTACTCGAGGTTAGGCAAGATACTTACCTTTAACCGTGAAATTATTTACTCTGTTGTGCCTTTGCAATGCGAATTGGCATCTGAAATCCTTGTATCTAGTCACAATTAATTCAACACAGTCACCAAAAATTATAGAATCAATTCCATAAGAAAATACTACATTTTTCAATAAAAATCCGAAATTAACCCAAACATCGCTCGTGGGGCCCACATCTCGAAATCCGGCAAACGTTATGAAATATGAACGCACATTCAACCACGAGTCTAACTACACCAAAATGACTAAATTCTGATAACAATTCGACCCTCAAATCCTCAAATTTATCCAAGAGGGTTTTCAAAATTTTCTAACTTAAATCACCAATTAAATGTTAAGAACAACGATGGACTCGGATAATCTAACCAAAATTGAGTTAAGAACACTTACCCCAATATTTTCCTTGAAACTCTCCCGAAAATCGCCTCTCCCCGAGCTCCAATTCGTCAAAAATGGAAAATGGGACGAAGTACCATTTTCAGAACATAAACTCTCTGCCGAGACATTTGCTCTACGTGATCACAGACTTGTCCACGCGATCGCGAAGCATAATTCTCCCACTGCCCAAATTAACCCTATGTGATCACAGACTTTTCCACACGATCGCGAAGCTCAAACTCACAGGCCTATGTGATCGCGGACTCATCCACGCGATCGCAAAGCACAAAACGCGTGACCTCTACTTCTGCTCCACTTACTCTACGCGAACACGACCTTCTTCACGCGTTCGCGAATAACAAACTCCCGCAGCTATGCGATCGCGGCCCTCTTCATGCGATCGCGAAGAACAAAATCATCACTGCCTCAAACAAGCCTACGCGATCGCGGACATTCTCATGCGATCGTGTAGAAGGAAACCAGTGACAGAAAACCAGCATTCTTCAGCTGGAATGCCAAGTCCAAAATTGATCCGTTAACCATCCGAAACTCAGACGAGGACCTCAGGACCTCAACCAAATACACCAACAAATCCTAAAACATCATACGGACTTAGTTGAAACCTCAAATCACATCAAATAACGCTAAAATCACAAATCACACCCCAATTCAAGCTTAATGAAACTTAATAATTTCCAACTTCTATATTCGATGCCGAAACCTATCAAATCAAGTCCGATTGACCTAAAATTTTGCACATAAGTCATAAATGAGATAATGGAGCTATGAAAACTTTTGGAACTGGATTCCAACCCCGATATCAAAAGTCAACTCCCCAGTCAAACTTCCCGAAACTTCTATTTTTGCCATTTCAAGCCAAATACTATGGACATCCAAAACATGCACCTACGTCCAAAATCACCATACGGAGCTATTGAAATCATCAAGAATTCGAATCCAATGTCGTTTACACATAAATCAAATCTCTGGTCAACTCTTTTCATTTAAGCTTCTAAATAGGAATTGTTCTTTCAATTTAATTCTGAATCTTCCGAAAATCAAACTCGGCCACAAATATCACATATTACGAAGCTGCTCGAGGTCTTAAGTCACTGAATGGGGCGTTAATTCTTAAAATGACAAGTCGGATCATTACATTTTCCCCATGTTAAACACACGTTTGTCCTCGAACGTGCCAAGATCTATTCCGATGACATTAGATTACTGAGTGCATTATTTCACAGATACTCACGGTGCTTCTACGTCACCGTAAATTTAACAAGGGTCTGAGAACATCATCTCAGTGGAGATTATTTCTTTTATTTACACTTATAAGCCTTTAAGCCAATTCCTTACATCAACACACGATATTAGTCCCAACCGGCTGTAGAAATTCGTGCCTATGCACACATCACAAGCATGTCCATAACCACATCTATGGTCATAATAGTTGTTTATAATTAATTTCAGCATTCTTAATTAATCTCATATTCACCAAAATCTCATTTCAACTTTTCGTAACACTGACAGCAACACGCGAGGAATGAATACCTCATAATTATTTACTCGAATTAATGAGTCACATTAAACGCCACTCGGCACTCACTTCATAGGTTGAAACTCAATAATTATAGCACAATTATGGCTAAATATGCACAAAAATATATACAATAATTATCAAATAAGCCCATCAGGCATGACTCCCTATTAATACTATATTGCAAATTTAAATTTCACAAAGGGAGAATTTAAACTCATAAAAAATTTCACCACAAGGACCTCGTCCTTATACAACTTCCACTGCGGCTTGTAGCCCGGTTTAAATATTTCACATCATATAAAAAAAATGCGAGGATCTCGTCCTCAACTCCAAATCTCAAGTATTTTGTACATTGTGCCAACTGAAGTTTTCAATTTCCTTTCTTTCTTATTTTCAATATATTTCGTAAACGGTTTTCATAACACATAATGAACCCTCATCCCGGTAGGGAATATAATTCATAAAATTGAAATCAATTATTTCGAAATCACATCAAAACACACTATAGCGAATAATAAAATTACTTTTGGACTTATAGCCCTCAATCGTGCACAAATTAAAAATGATAGACACAGGCTAACATCATCAAATCTCCCCAACAAGGATAACATTTAAGTGGGTCACAAAGTTACGAAGCTCATCCATAAGCGGAGCATAATAGGAGGACTCATCTTAAAATTCAGAAACCAAATCAAATTAAGGATTTTATCCTTTTATAACAGATCAGGATCATACCTGTAACAACACCACCTGGTGTAGTGGCCTCAGCCACACAATAACAATTATATCAACGGGCTTGGCCTCCCCTTCTAGGGCACCCTCTACCCGCCTGTCCTCTACCCCTAACTGGCTGTGCACGTGGAGTAGTAACTATATTAGGGCCTAAAGCCTGAGTGTACTGATAAAATCCACCCCTCCCAAGTCTGGGACAATCTCTCATAATGTGCCTAGTATCACCACACTCATAACAACCCCTTTGAGGTCGCGACTGCTCGTACTGAGTATGTGCCGGATAACTGGAATAACCACTGTAATAATCTCGTATTGGTGGTGCTCTAAAGGTATTAACTAGAGCAATACAAGTACTCTAAATTGCGGACTAGGCTGACCGACTGCTCGAGCCTCCGCCATGATGAGTCATAACTGCAGAGTAGAATCTACTAAATTCTCCAGAGTCCCAAGACCTTTTGGGCTCCTTAGCCTCCTTCTCCTCACTTCGAACATGTTCTAACATCTTGCCAGTCTCTACTACTTGCTGAAATGGAATGTCAGTCTACAACTCTCGAGCCATACATATTTTAAAATCATAATAGAGCCCTTCAATGAATCTGCGGACTCACTCTCTAACTGTAGGAACCAAGATAGGTGCATGGAGGGCTAACTCACTGAACCTGATAGCATATTCTGACACCGTCATGGTGCCCTGATGCAACCGTTCAAACTCTGTGTGCCATGCATCCCGAAGAGTCCGGGGAACAAACTCTTTCAAAAACATCTCCGAAAAATAAGACCAAGTTGGTGATATGGCATCAGTTGGTCTACATTCTTCATAAATATGCCACCATTGATACGCTGCTCCTGACAGCTGAAATGTAGTAAAGGTAACTCCGCTCACTTCAACAATACCCATAGTGCAAAGAATACTGTGACACATTTTTAGAAATTTCTGGGCATCCTCGGTAGTTGTGCCACTGAAGGTAGGTGGACTATACCTCTTAAATCTCTCAAGTCTCTTTTGTTCTTCTTCTGATGCCTCTGGCCTAACCTCAAGCTGAACCGAAATAACAGGATGTACCGGTACTATACTCGGAACCTGACCAATATGAACCTGCTGCTCTGGAGTACGGGTGGTAGGAGTCTGAGTTACTCCCCCAATCTGTGAAATATTTGGTGCAACAGAGACCAATCCTGCCTGAGTTAATGTCCCAAACATATTCAAGAACTGTGCTAAAGTCTCCTGAAGGCCGGGTAACAATAGGTGTTTCTGGTACCTGTTCCCCAACTGGAGCTACTAGAGGCTCTTCAATTGCTGCTCTGACAGGTTCTCTAATTGCGTCACATGTCCTTCCTCGGCCTCTACCTCGTCCCCTCCCTCTTGCGGCCCTAGCAGAATAGGCGGGTGCCTGCTCAACTGACCCGGTAGCACGTGTCCTCACCATCAGTGAGAGAATAGAGATATAAAGGCTCGAATTCCATAATCAACAAATTTCGCATGACAGGAATGAAAGAAGTAGAAATTTCCTAACAGTTCTGTAGCCTCTCGAAGATAAGTACAGACGTCTCCGTACCGATCTACAAGACTCTACTAACTCGTTTATGACTCATAGCACCTATGAACCTAGAGCTCTGATACCAACTTGTCACGACCTAATGTTTCCCTCTGTTGGGTATCATGATGGAACCTAGTCTTAGGGACTAGGCAAACCTAACATTTACTGAATAACAACAATAATTAAATAACATATAACAATTTTTGAAATAGAAATCTCTATAAAATTTACAATTCCCAAAACTGATAGTACAAGTCCTAAGCTATATTGAGTTACTAGGAAGCCTATAAATACAATTGTTTTGAAATAGAGGTAAAACAGTGCAAGTACAATATCAGAAGGTAACTCTGAAGCCTGCGAACACAGCAACAGATTTACCTTGAGTCTCCACAGCAAGATCCGTACTACTAGCGATCGGTCAACTGACTTCACATTTACCTGGCTCTGCACAAAATTATACAGAAGTGTAGTATGAGTACACTACAGTCGGTACCCAGTAAGTATCAATACAAACCTCAGTGGAGTAGTGACGAGGTACGGTCAAGACACTCACTAGTCAAATAACCTGTACCATACAAAATAATCAAAAATACATAGCAGTGATAATAACAATAATCAACTAGTGATATAAACAGTAAGGCAGCAAGAACCCCATAATTATTACTCAGACAAATAAGAAAACACAAGTACAACCAATTGAACAAGTCTTCCATATATAATTCATTCGAATAAATACCCCTCCAAATATAGTTCTTCAAATAAATATCCTTCAAATATAAAACTCTTTCAAATAAATGTCTCGTATCACACTCATAACATACGGTTGTCAGCCACCTTTTTATATTCTTACGGCACCTCGTGCCCATATCTCTATCACAACCGCACGGACAACTCTCGTGCCAAATATGTCAATACATAAAATTCGCACGATTTAATTTATTTTCAATAGAGTAAGGTTACAATTTTTAAACTAAGTACAAATTCAACAAAGAAATGAGTTTATTTTAGAAATAGTTTGAGTGAAGAAAAATGACATTTCAATTTAAATAAAACATCAGATAAGCTACTAATTTGGATGTAAAAATTATCAATTTAAAACATAATAGTAACTTATATTATTTAAAACGACTCAGTCATCGAAAATTGGTAAAAACCAGGAATATAAATCTTCAGAGTCTCGTACTAAAAGCCCAAGACAACACATTACAAGAAAGAGTACAAACACATAGTAAGATCAAATAATACATCACGGAAGGTCACAAGGATTTACCTATCACGGAAATACATAATAACCAAGGACGAGTGCAACCATAGAGAGATGTCAACAAAGGGCACTCCCGAGATATCATCTCGTAATCCCAAAAGTAAACAGGGGATCTCCCGAGGTACCGCCTCGTAGTCCCAAAAGTAAATATGCAAGACAGGGGGATATCGCGAGATACCGCCTCGTAGTCCCAAAGTACATATGCAACAACAATACTGCCCCCAGGCTATCACAAGTCATCACAATTCAATTCCCGGCATAGCCCACCGTGTCTCTCCACGTGTACAAATAGTAAATTGAAGGCCCGTCTTGTCTCTCCACAGGCGCATAATAATATTCTCACCTTGTCTCGCC
>AWOL01S0003047.1:19115-56432 GCA_000715115.1 Nicotiana otophora | reverse complement strand
ATATATATATATAGCCCGCCTTGTCATGCCGCATGTGCATAAATCAATAGTAATAATAGCACGACAGAAACCTCGTACAAACACCCGAACAAATCTTCCAACAATATCACGTGCCAATATCACAACAGCTCATATATTGCACCTCAAGTGCTCAAATATTACAACATGTCACAAATTGCACATCAGGTGCTCAAATATTACAATATATCATAGATTGCACATCAAGTGCTCAAATATTACAACATGTCACATATTGCACATCAAGTGCTCAAATATTACAACTTGTCACAGAAATCAACAATACATTACTTTCCAAAATAAGGAGCTCATGGCTCGACCATAATATGCACAAAAGCTTAACAAAAACATCCGGGAGTGAACAACTTAACAAAATAACATTTCACATAAATTCAAGTTGGCAATCACACCAAATCATCATATAAAAACAATTTCAACAAACAAAGATCTAGGCATGACAAATAAAGGATTTAATAAGTGCCAATAATTTCCAGTTTAATACATAAAGGCGTCCAAGAATTTTAACCAATGTAATTTGCACATATAAACCAAGTACGTACTCGTCACCTCGCGTACATGGTTTTTAATTACACAATTTGTTTATAAGACTCAATGCCTAAGGGGTATTTCCTCCACTCGAAGTTAGGCAAGATACTTACCTCTAACCGTGAAATTATTTACTCCATTGTGACTTTGCAACGCGAATTGACCTCCGAAATCCTTGTATCTAGTCACAATTAATTCGATACAGTCAAATAAAATTATAGAATCAATTCCATAAGAAAATACTACATTTTTCAATAAAAACCCTAAATTAACCCAAATATCGCCTGTGGGGCCCACGTCTCGGAATGCGGCAACAATTATGAAATATGAAAGCCCATTCAACCACGAGTCTAACCATACCAAAATGACTAAATTCTGATAACAATTCAACCCTCAAATCCTCAAATCTATCCAAGAGGGTTTTCAAATTTTTCTAACTTAAATCACCAATTAAATGTTAAGAACAACGATTGATTCGGGTAATCTAACCCAAAATGAGTTAAGAACACTTATCTCAATGTTTTCCTTGAAAGTATCCTGAAAATCGCCTCTCCCCGAGCTCCAATTCGTCAAAAATGATAATGGGACGAAGTCCCATTTTCAGAACTTAAACTCTCTACCCGACATTTGCTTTACATGATCGCGGACTTGTCCATGCGATCGCGAAGCACAATTCTCCCACTACCCAAATTAACCCTACGCGATCGCGGACTTTTCCACGCTATCGCGAAGCTCAAACTCACAGGCCTATGCAATCGCGGACTCGTCCACGCGATCGCGAAGCACAAAATGCGTGACCTCTACTTCTGCTCCACTTACTCTACGCAAACGCGGCCTTCTTCACGCGTTCGCGAATAACAAACTGCCACAGCTACGAGATCGTGGCCCTCTTCATGCGATCGCGAAGAGAAAAATCACCACTGCCTCAAACAAGCCTACGCGATTGCGGACATTCTCATGCAATCGCGTAGAAGGAAACCCCTCACAGAAAACCAGCATTCTTCAGCTGGAATGCCAAGTCCAAAATTGATCCGTTAACTATCTGAAACTCACCCGAGGCCCTCGGAACCTCAACCAAATACACCAACAAATCCTAAAACATCATACAGACTTAGTCGAAACCTCAAATCACATCAAATAACGCTAAAATCACGAATCACACTCCAACTCAAGCTTAATGAAACTTAAGAATCTCCAACTTCTACATTCGATGTTGAAACCTATCAAATCAAGTCCGATTGACCTCAAATTTTGCGCACAAGTCATAAATGACATAACAGAGCTATGAAAATTTTCGAAACTAGATTCCGACCCCGATATTAAAAAGTCAACTCCCCAGTTAAACTTCCCAAAAGTTAAGTTTTTGTCATGTCAAGCCAAATTCCACTACGGACTTCCAAATTCTTTTTTTCGGACACGCTCCTACTCCAAAATCATCATACGAAGCTATTGGAATCATCAGAATTCGAATCAGAGATCGTTTACACACAAGTCAAATCTCCGGTCAACTCTTTTCATTTAAGCTTTTAAATAGGAATTGTTCTTTCAATTTAATTCCGAATCTTTCGAAAATCAAACTCGGCCACAAATATTATATATTACGAATCTTCTCGAGACCTTAAGTCGCTGAACGGGGTGTTGATTCTTAAAACGACAAGTCGAGTCGGTACATGCGGAGGTTGAGGCGCACCTGCGGATCCTGGGCTGCCCTTCCTTGGCCGCTTCTGCGAGGACTGGCTCGCTTCTATGAGCTCGCACCTACGGCTGGACAAGCGCAGGTGTGATTTTGACACCAGCTGGGAGCTTCAGCTGTTGCTCCCAATTTCTAACTTGGTCCGAGCCTCGTCCGATTGACACTTGTGGCCCCCAGGGGCCCGCCCGAATATACCAACAAGTTGGAAATTATAAAACGGACTCGCTCGAACTCTCAGAACGCCCGAAACAATATTAAAACTGAGAATTACACCCCAAAACCAATTGAGTCAAACTTATGAACTTTAAGTTCTTCATTTACTCCCAAAGCACCGAAACGTACTTAGACTACTCGGATTGAAACCGAATTTTGCGTGCAAGTCTTAAATGACATTACGGAACTATTCCCGATCTCAGAATTCCATTTGGACCTTGGTATCACCAAAACCCGCTCCAAACCAAATTTAAAGAACTTCTAAAACCTTCAAAGAACCAACTTTCACTATTAGGCACCAGGACGCTCCCGGATCATCCAAAACCCGATCCGAAATCATCATACGAACCTATTGGAACAAATCCCGATTCCAAGGTCGTTTACTCAAAATGTTGACCGAAGTCAATCTTAGCCTTTTAAGGCCAACTTAAGGAACCAATTGTTCCGATTTTAACCCGAACCCTTCCAAATCTCGAACCAACCATCCCCGCAAGTCATAAAACAGTAAAAGTACGTACGAGAAGTCTTATTTAGGGGAACCTGATTCTAGAAAGCAAAATGATCGATCGGGTCGTTACATCGGGGCCCTGTACGAATATACCAACAAGTCCTATAACATAACACAGATCAACTCGAGGCCTCAAATCACACATAACAACATCGAAACGACGAATCACATCTCAAATCGATCTTAATGAACTGTTGAACTTTCAACTTCCAAAACGCGCGCCGAAACATATCAAATCAACTCGGAATGAACTCAAATCTTGCACACAAGTCCCAAATGGAATAACGAAGCTATTCCAATTCTCGGAACCACAATCTGAATCTGATATCATCAAATTCAACTCCCGGTCAAACTTATGAACTTTTCAAACTTTCAAATTTTCAACTTTCGCCGATTAGCGTCGAATCCTTCTAGAAATATACAAAACAAATCCGGGCATACTCCCAAGTCCAAAATCACCATCCGTACCTAACGAAACCCTCAACACTTCATTTCGAGGTCAAATTCACAAAAGTCAAACTTGCTCAACTCTTCCAACTTAATGCTTAAATCATGAAATTCATTCTTTCAAATCGATTGTGAATAACTTAAAAACCAAAACCGACGATTCATATAAGTCATAATACATCATATGGAGCTACCCATTCCCTCAAACTACGGAACGAAGTGCAAATACTCAAAACAACCAGTCGGGTCGTTACATCGACATTCAAGAAGAGTCCTCATGTACTCTAATAGTTCAACTACGGGAATCTCTCTTGCATCTTTGGTTACCGCATTCAAGGACTCTGCAATGTTTGATGTCGTCCATATTCTGTTCACCGTAGCATGTATCCGAGATCATATATGATAGCCAATATCGTACAGGTATGCTTTAACACATGTTTCGATCTCTTCAATCTTTGACATTCTTTCATTAAATTCATCAAGCGCGTATGATCGTGCCGTGGCAAAGTATAATTCGCTTAACTTTAGATGACCTTTCTTGAACTTTGACTTTACATTTGTCCAAATATGCCACATGCAAGCATAATGTGGCATGCCGGTATAAACAGTAGGTGTTACCTTCAATATACTCTCATTTCGTTCCGAAACAACACACATATTTGGTTTTTCACCATATGCATGTTTGAATTGCTCAAAAACCACCTCTATGATGCGTCATTTTCCGAGTCAACAACGGCGTATGCTAGTGGTAATATGCTACCTATCACATAGGTAGCAGAAAAAAATTCAATTTCAGTAATAACACTTGAAAATATAAAAAATACAGTCTCAGAAATAACTTTATGACAATATTTTTACGATTAATCTACATTACCTGTTGCATCCATTGTGCTAGTTGTTAGCATGATTCCCCTATATGCCGACTTCAAGAAGGTTTCATCGACTACTACAAGTTGCCTACAATGCTCACAATCCTTGATGGACGTACTAAGAGCAACAAATGCATACAAGAAACAATCATCTTTAGTCTTCTACAATTTCACTACCGACCCCGGATAAGTCTTCTCCAGAATATACAAATAACCCGGCAAGCGACAGTTGGAATCAGCAGGATGACCTCTCAAAAATTCCAAAGTTGTTTCCTTTTCTTTTCAAGCTTGCATGTGTCACGACCCAAAATCCATTAAAGGTCGTGATGGCGCCGGACACCGCTGTCACGCAAGCCAAAAATAAATACTTAATTTGGTTTTCATTTTAAATATTTTTGAAATCATATTTCCTTCAATTAAATAGTAAAAGATGGAATTTACAGTGTAAATAATAATATTTTTAACAATTTTAATACAGGAAAACCCAAATCACCCCAAAATTCGGTGTCACGAGTGCATGAGCCTCAACTAGGAATCTAAAATAAAATACAACATCTGTCCGGAATACAAATTCGGACATGAGAAAATATAAATACTCTGAAGGAGCCTCTACTAGTTGCGGACTTGTAACTTGGAATGCAACTCACCTAAATCCCCGCAATGACCGCGCCTCTGCGCCCACAAGGCCACTAGGCATATATACACCTGCACAAGAATGTACAACAAGTGTAGTATGAGTACGTAAATCAACACGTACCCGGTAAGAATCCCGCTTAACCTCGAAGAAGTTGTGACGAGGGTGTCACGACCCAAATTTTCCCTCCATTTGGTATCGTGATGGCACCTAGTCTTAGGGACTAGGTAAGCCTAATATTACTTGAAACAACATTATTTAAATAACATCTAACAAGTTAAATAGAAATCTCTTACAATTTCCAAAATCGGTAGTACAAGCCATAAGCTCTACAGAGTGTTTGCTAGAAAACTTCTAAGTACAACTGTCCAGAAATAAGAATAAACAATGCAAAATGAAAACTTGAAGGTGACTCCGAAGCCTGCGAATGCAGCAGCAGGTTTACCTTGAGTCTCCGCAGTAACAGTCCACACAGCTAGCTGACGAACAAATACCTGGATCTGCACAAAAAATGTGCAGAAGAGTAGCATGAGCACACCACAGCGGTACCCAGTAAGTATCAAGACTAACCTCGGTGGAGGGTGATGAGGAACAGTCAAGACACCCGCTGGTCTAATAAACTAAACGGGTTCAAGTATATGAACAACAGGAGTATGATGTCTACATAAGGACTATGCAATATTGCTCACAATATAGTAATGACATTAAGGAAGGAAACAACAAGTATCAGCGAAATATCATGAAAATGACACAGACAAAGTGAATGGAACACAACCTAAATCCGAAATCACAAATACAACAAGGACAAGTAATAACTTAGCAACTACAACCGCTTTTACATCAGGTTTTAGCCAATAACTCCATGAGGTACCGAACTTTGGACAAATTACAACTCACGGGTCTCAATACCTGAACCCTAACACTTGGCATCTTGTGCCCTCATAACACCTCATAATTGCACTGACAACTCACGTGCCAATAGAGCCATTCTCACATAGAAAGCAAGTAAACAAAGGTGAGAATCTATGCTAAACAATATCAAGAACACCTCTTATCCGATAAGAGTGCTTAACTACGTGTATGCTTGTGCAAGTATCCTATCATAGTCCATATCAGCAAATAAGCATAAGGAAAAAGAACGGAGAGCACGTAGAATATTGTCTCACAGCTTTCACAAGATAAAACTCACACAGGTACGTATACCACTACACAAATATCAACAACAAGAATGCCCCCAGACCACAAGTCATCACAAATTAATCCCTGACATAGCCCACCTTGTCTCGCCACATGTGCAATAATAAAGTAAGTGCCCTCCTTGTCTCGCCATACGTGCATAATAATATTCCCACATTGTCTCGCCACATGCGCAACCCATATATATATATATATATATATATCCCTCCTTGTCACGCCGCATGTGCAAATATCAATAGTAACAATAGCACGGCAGAAACCTCGTGCAACCCCATGACAATAACCTCATGGCAGAAACCTGGTGCATCACAATAATAACAACCACACGGTAGAAATCTCATGCATCAACACAACAAGTACAATAACAATATGGTAATAATACAAAGTACAACAAGTAAATCAACTCAAGAACTTTTAAATCACCAGTAAGAAATGCTAGGCGTAAAGAGAACAACTCAACAAAGGAAAAACTAATGTGTAGCAACGATTCCACAATATATACTTCAACAACAGGGACGCTAACACGAGTCAAATAATTCCAAATAAAACAAGTCGACTAAGATATAGGATATCTAAAATTCTTTTAAGGTTGAGAAAATTACGAAGAATATTCAACAATTCAATTAAGGATAAGCAGCGAAAAAATAATCATAACCTCAATTAAGACTGAACAATTATAGGATGAAATAATATTAATTCCAAATAAAGATAAGCAGTTATGAAAAGATAGCATGACATTAGAGGAGGTAAAATCTTCAGTTAAGTCTAATAAGAGTCAAATAGGCAATAAGAGTGAATCCTGAAGCAATTAATTCTAATTAAAGCATGTAGAAGTGAAACTAGTAAATAAGAACTTAATCATATCAAGAACAACTTCATACTCGGCGAATATAAGGACCTAAGAATCCTAAAAGGCCAACTTTCCACAAATAAGTCCGAGCACGTACTCGTCACCTCGCGTACATGGACTTCAATCAACACAGAAGACTCAAATCCTAAGGAGAAATCCCCCACACAAGGTTAGGCAATATACTTACCTCGAACCAAGCTCAATCAGTCCGTAAGAATTCTCTTTTCTCAATTATTCGACTCCGAATGGCCCAAATCTAGCCACACACAATTGCGTATCATGAATACAACCATAATAGACTCATCTAATTAATAAAATCAATACTTTAACAAAAATCCCGAAATTCGCCCTAAAAAGTCGACCCGGGCCCACGTCTCAAAATCGGATAAAAGTCACAAAATACGAATACTCATTCACTCACGAGTCGAACATACAAAAATCATCAAATTCCGATACCATTTCGTCCCTCAAATCGTGATTTTTTATTTTGCAATATTTCTTCAAAAACCACTATTTACCTATCTCAAAACACAAATTAAATGATAAAAATAAAGGTAGAATCATGGAAAGAAATAAATTCTAGGTGCAGAACACTTACCCAAACGATTTACTTGAAAAACCCACAAAGAATCGCTCAAAACCGAGCTCTAGAATTCCAAAAATGTTAAAAATGGCTAACCCTCGGAATAGAGAACTTATATTCTACCCAGGTGTTTATGCATCGCGAATGCAGAAGAGAAATCGCGTTCGCGAAGAAGGAAAAATGAAAGCTGCCCAGTTGTGCTTCTCGAACGCGACAACACGTTGGCGAACGCGGAGAGGAAACATCTGACGGCCCAACGACTGCTCTTCGCGAACGCATGAAGTAGTACGCGAACGCGAAGAGTGGAATGGCATAGCTACGCGAACGTGAAGAGGAAAATGATCACCAGTGCCCAGGTCCTGGTTTGCACTTCGCGAACATGTGATAAGGAATGCGAACGCGAAGAAGGGGGTGGCAGAACTTTGCGAATGCGAGAGGGTGACTACGAACGCGAAGAGGAAATATTTCACCCTCCAAAATAACACTACATGAACGCGAAGGCAAGGACGCGAACACGATGAAGGAAACCAGATGACAGATAACAACAGTTCAAAATAGGAGCAAATGACCCGTAGGCCATCTGAAACACACCCGAGGCCCCCGGGACCCCGTCTAAACTAGGGGTAGGCGTCGGTTGATTCGGTCGGTTATTATGAAAGTACGGTTCGGTTAATTGGTTTTCGATTTTGTAATATTAATAACCAAATCAAACCAAAGTATTTGCGGTTCGGTGCGGTTTTTTCAAGGTTCGGTTCGGTTATTTCCGATTTAGTTTTTCGGTTATTAACGGTTCAAGATTTTTATATCTGATGTAAACTACGGATCTTTAGGTCAGCCTCTGGCTAGCAGTCCAGTTATAGCTAAACAAAATTGCAAAGAAAAAAATTTTCCCTTCCAACTTCCATATGAAAATCAGAAAGCTGTAACAATGATTAATTCTTTGGCATGCACTATGAGACAGAAAATGGAAATACAAACCAAGAGATACACCATTTATGTAACTCAATATAGACAGACGTGCCACTGAAAGATTTCAGACGTGACATTAATTACTTCAAACAAGAAGATAAGAAAACACAATTCATCAAACACAGTTCAGCAAACACAGTTTAGCTAAAACTCGCAGCTACCAAAGTCCAAAACAAGTCTAAAAATACCATCACCAAACAACAAAATAGTGACAAACTAATCACAAGGCACAAAGTAAGTCTAGAAAAGGATACTTAAAGTCTTAAATACGAACCACTGGATGAGGCATGAGACACTTCTTAATATTTTTCACTAAGCCAAAAGTGCCATAATATTTCGGATGGCAATTATAAACTCGACCACAATGAAGGCACTTTGCTTTGCGGGCTTCTTCATTTACGTCAACTAGCTCAAAATGTTCCCAAATAGGCGATCTAGCTTTAGGACCACGAGGCATAGTTGAACCTACAAAAAAAGAAAATATCACAAGTTAATAAAATATTTTTAATTATAAATAACAAAAGGAATAAAGGATATCCTAAAACAAGCAAAATCTTTAAACTTACCACGTGTTCAAACTATGCATCAACAATGCTAGTATCTCTTTCAACTATGCAAGTATCTCTTCCGCCCTTTGCCATATCTAAATATAAGTTGATAAAGTGTGTCATTTAAACTTACAAAGTAAACTAATTTTTACTAAAACGCTCATAAAACACAAAATCTTACCAAGTTCAATATGCTCAAGAAACTCCAAATCTTCTTCAACATTAATAGGAGTACCCTCACATCTAAACTAATCTTGAACATAAACAAGACTTTGCACCAACCGAGGAATCAATGAACTCCTAAATGAATCAAGAATGCGGCCACCGATGCTAAATGCACATTCTGATGCAACACTTGAAATTGGAATGGCTAATACATCACGAGCTAGCTCAGATAGAATAGGAAATTGAGGAGCATTAATTTTCCACTAATCTAAGATTTTAAAGTCATCAGAATCATCAGACAATGGCTCTTGTCCTTCACCAATATATCTTTCCAACTCAGATTTAGCACCTACACTTCCGGAGTCTTCCTTTTTGCCTTTTCAAGAATTGCTTTGTTCTCACAGATTTTGTTCTCACATTCCCACTAGATGAATCAGATGTGTCATCAAATGAAGAAGATTTAGATGAAGATGATTGAAGATAACATCCTTTGGAATATTTTTTTTTATACTCCCCAAACAAAGAATTCAAATAAGCATCCACTTCGGCAGTTAATTTCTTCCTTGGTTCCTCCTCGAACATTTCCTCAAGTGCAAAACCAACATACTCTAATTTGTTATGAGGATCTATTACAGAAGCAATGAATATCATTTTATTCATCTTTTCAGGTTCACCGCAATATTTTTTAAACTTCTCTTTCATCCTCCCTACCATCTTACTCAAATTAGTATCATCACTAGCTAAACAAGCTTTCAAATGACTATCACGCTCACATATATCCTCAAAATGACAATTGGAAGTGACATAACGTGAACCTGAAACTTTTTCGGTGAGTTCGTGAAATCTTTCAAGAACCTTTATCACGTTTCTCACATTCACCCAATCATCACATACAAATGGACCTGCAACATTCCCATCCTCACAAACATGCATACAAAGATGAGTAGAAAATCCATCATCAAAAAGATGAAGCTTGTCAAAGGCCTTCTCAAAGTTTTGCGCTGTTTGGAATTCCACCTAGTAGGAACATCCAAACACAATGTTTTGCTATATTCTACCTCTTGATGTGCAAAACATTCCCTAAACTTTAAGGTCCTTTGCGGAGATGATCTCACATACCTCACAGCTTGTCTAACACGTTTTACAGAAATATCAATTTCCTTCAAACCATCTTGCACAATTAAATTAAGTATGTGAGCCATGCATCTCACATGAAGATGCTTACCTCTCATCGAATTTGTTTTCCACATATCTAGTTGTTTAGACAATTCTTTGACCATGACATCATTCGAAGAAGCATTATCAACAGTAACAGTGAATACCTTATCCAATTTCCATTCAAGAAAATAATTACCAATACCTTTTGCCATTTCGTCGCCCTTATGACTAGATATAGGGCAAAAATTTAGTATTCTTTTATGCAACACCCAATCTCTATCAATAAAATGACCTGTCAAACACATATAGTTAATTCTTTGTAACGAAGTCCATGTGTCTGTGGTAGGGCAAATTTTTGGTTTTACTTCTCTGAAAATTTTCATTAGTTTAAGCCTCTCTTCATTGTAAACTTGAAAACAATCCCTTGTAATTGTCCTACGAGAAGGAACATTAAATAGAGGTTGGGCTATGCTCATAAACTTCTTAAAGCCTTTCTTTTCAACAAAGCTAAAAGGTAATTCCTTTGTAACTACCATCTCGACTAAATCCCTCCTAACTAGTTCTTGATCAAATTTCCAAAGCACCCCACCATTAATTTGCCCATCCTTTTGTAAACACAATTGTGTTTGTGTATTATCAACTTTCCGTGGTATTTTTGGACACTTCTTTAAATGAGTATTCAATGATGTTGTTCCATTCAATCGTAAATCAGCCTTATAATCACGACCACAATATTTACACTTTGCTCTATCACCTCCATTGTCATCTTTAAACTTTTCAAAATGATCCCAAGCAGTTGATCTGCATTGTACGGATTTTCTTTTTTTCGGGCCTTGACAAGTTTCAACTGAATTTGTAGGTGAAGAAGTAGGTTCGCTTTCAGATGAACCCACCTCACTTACTCTACTTTCAACTTCTGCCATCTATAAAAAATTAAATGAAAACAGAATTAAAAATGCAAATCGGTAAACAATTTTAAGTCAAAATGTTCTAGTTGTGCAATATCACGCAAAGTTATATCCTATAACAAATGTATATAGATGTTATAGCCTATAACAAATGTTAAACTACCATAACACAGAGAAGATTAAAACTTTGCGTGATATCATATAACAAGTATATTAAAATACCATACACATACTGCTTTCTATTGTTGTCAAAGTTATATCAACACAGAGAAGATAAAAAAGACAGAGATATAGAAGTTCTTTATATGCTTCGAAGTTTGAATGATCTTTCCTTTGAAAGATTTTCTATATAACTCTTGCACTTATAAGTTGAAGGTTTTTGGACTGGGAAAACGTAGTACACTGTACATAAGTGAAAATTACAATAGGAAACAAAAAGGAAGCTGGTATTGTCTGAAAATATATTCATAAATAAACTAAGTAGTATTTAACATCATGTGGTCGTCTTTGTAAAGTATTATTAAAGAGAACAAGAATAAGACACTAGAATAAACTAATGTAGCTTAAGTTGTCCCTAATGTCTTTATTGAATGGATTAGCACGTTTGAAAACA
Organism: Nicotiana otophora; assembly: GCA_000715115.1. Classification (NCBI taxonomy): domain Eukaryota; kingdom Viridiplantae; phylum Streptophyta; class Magnoliopsida; order Solanales; family Solanaceae; genus Nicotiana; species Nicotiana otophora. The sequence goes on along the minus strand of AWOL01S0003047.1, from coordinate 44,513 downwards.
TTGACACAGAAGAGGTACCTTAGAAGTGTAGTGGAAGGAAAATGCAGAAGAAGGAGGTAACCACTAATGACTAACCTGAGGAAGAAGGATGAGCGACGAGCTGAGGAAGAAGGCGTCACAGGGGCGTCGACACTAGGCAGCACTGCAGACAGAAGAGGAACCCTAATTTCTAATTTCTAAGGAAGGAAAATGGGAAGTAACGTAAGTCTTAGTTTGTAAGCTAATTAGGCTTAGGATTTGGGTAAATTGGGTGGGCTTCAGATGGGTATTGGGCTTCAACCTTCAGATGGGTAATGTAAATTTTGGACTCATACCCAAAATTTCAGTTTTTCGGTTTAACCGAAAATCGAAATACCAAAATCATAAACCGTATCGAAAAATCGAAATTTTAAAATTTTAAAATCGCACACCGACCGAATAACCGATTAAACCGAAACCGAAAAACCAAAATTCACGGTTCAGCCGGTTTGTTTGGTTCGGCCGGTTTTTTTGGTTCGGCCGGTATTATGCCCACCCTTAGTCTAAACACACAAACAAGTTCCATAACCTAACACGGACTCGCTTGGGGTCTCAAATCACATCCAACAATGCCGCAAATACAAATCGCACCACGAATCGAACTTATGAACTTTCAAAACTTCCAACTTCGAAAATTCGTGTCGAAACCAATCGAACCAACCCGGAATGACGTAAAATTTTGCAGGCAAGTCCCAAATAACATAACGGAGCTGTTCAAACTCTCGGCATTGCATTCCGACCCGATATCAAAAAGTACAATTCCGGTCAAAACCTCCAAAAATTTAACTTTCGCCATTTCAAGCCTAAATCAGCTACAAACCTCAAATTCACAGTCCGTACACGCTCCTAAGTCCAAAATCACCCAACGGAGCGAACGGAACTTCATTCCGGAGTCGGCTTCACACGGTTCCGACTACGGTCAAAATCCCAAGACTTAAGCTTCCGTTTTAGGGACCAAGTATCCCAAATCACTCCGAATCATCCGATAATTGAATTCAACCATGCACGCAAGTCAATACACATGATACGAAGCTGCTCAGGGCCTTAATGGCGCCGGATGGGACTTACATTCTAAAAATGACCAGTCGGGTCATTACATCCTTCCCCTCTTAAACAAACGTTCGTCCTCGAACGTGCTAAGAATCGCCTCGAAGTCGTCAAATCACTGAAGGTACATATCCAACATACACCCGCGGGGGACCCCACGTCACCCCAATCCACATAAGCCTAACGAAACCATCCTAACTGTAATTTATCCTTTCTATCAACACCGATTAGCCTTAGAGCAAAATTCTCACCTTCCATTTCTCTTCAAAAGACTCGATTCTAAATCCATAACCGGTATCAGTCTCAACCAACTGTAGCAACTCATGCCTACACCTACAAGGTACGACCATACAACAAGATACACCACACATATGCCCATAATAATATTTCTAATCACAATAGCTGCCCGTAATCAAAACCATCACCGGCAATTAGCCTCATATCCGTTAGAACCCTGTTCAACCTCCACAACACTAACAACGATGCAAAAGACACAAAGACCTCTTACCTATACACCCGAATCAACAAGTCACAACTAACACCACCGGGAACACACCCCGCAAGCTAAAACTCGAGAAGCACATAATGAAAATGACTGGATATGTAAAGAGAAAGACATAAGGGAAATATCGAACAAGCCCGACAGGCACAACTCTATAATAGTATCATACTGCGAATCAATTCAAAAGGAAAAAGTACATAAATAAATCATAAGGATCTCATCCAGGTATAACCTTCCACCGCGGCATGTAGCCCGGCTCAAACATATCAAATTACATGGAATCGCGAGGGTCTCACCCTCAACTCTGAATCACAAGTCGAATACACATCATACCAATGGAAAGCTTTCACTAATTCAATTCTGCCAATAAAATCATAACACTTACTAAACCCTCGTCCCGGTAGAGTATCAAATCACAAATCGTAACCAATTTACTCAGGAATCATATCAAACCTGCCATAATGGACAACATGAATTCACTTCTAGTCTCATAACTTTCAATAATGAATAGAAACAAACGATAGACATGGGCTACCACTCATAGAGTCTCCCAACGGGGATAAACACCTAAACATAATACTAAGTCATGAACTCACCCATAGGTGGGACAACAAATAGGGGCACTCGCCCCGATAAGCAGAACCGAATCAAAATACGAGTGGCGCCCCTCTGTAACAAATCAAAAGCATACCTATATGACATCATTTGGCGCAGTGGCCTCAAGCCTACTATGTGAGACACATCAACGGGCCGGGCCTTCACCTCTTGGGCGCCCTCTACTCGCCTGAATACTCTGTTATGACATACCTGTCCGAAGTCTAGAATAATCTCTCACCCTGTGGCTGGTATCTCCACACTCGAAGCAACCTCTCTGCTGACGTGGATGTAGGAACTACGCGGTACGGGTATTCTAAGACCCATGAGCACTTGAAATACTGTGCGAAGCCTGAAGTGCAAACTGAACTGGTTGACCCACAAAACATCTACCATGTCGTACCCTACCTCCAAAATAAGGACCAGTAGATCTCTACGGTCTACGAGGCCTCCTCACCTCCCTGTCCTCTATCTCTCTCCTGATCTCGCATGTACTATCTCATGGCCTCGCATGTCCTCTCTCTCCTGATCTCACATGCCCTCTACACGGTGAGCGATCCCTACCACCTGCTGAAACAAAACATCTGACTCTAACTCCCGAGCCATGCTAAACTAAATATCATTCATGAGTCCCTCAATGAATCTACGGACACGCTCTCTAACTGTGGCGACCAAATCACTGAATTTCACGGCATACTCTGACACTGACATAGTGCCTTGGAGCAGCTGCTCAAACTCTGCATGACATTCATCTCGAAGGGACTGAGGTACAAACTCTCTCAGGAACATCTCTGAAAACTGAACCCATGTAAGTGAAGCTAACTCGGCTGGGCTACCCAACTCATATGCCCGCCACCACTGATAAGCCGCTCCCTTGAGCTGGAACGTTGTAAACGCAACCCCGCTCGTCTCCACAATACCCATAGTACGGATAATGTGGTGACACTCCTCCAGAAAACCATGTGCACTCTCTGAAGCCAAACCACTGAATGTTAGAGGGTCATATTTCTTGAACCTTGCAACTCTAAGCTGCTCTTCCTCAAATGCTGCTGCCCTGACCACGGGTTGAACTGGAACCACAGGCTGTGTTGCCATGACACTTGGAACCTGACCAACATGAACTCGCTACTCTAGGGTGTGGGCGGTGGGAGTCTGGGTTCCTCTCCCGGTCTGTGAAGTAGCTGGTGCAACCGGAATTAACCCCGCCTGAGCCAATGTACCAAACATGCTGAAGAACTATACTAAGGTCTCCTGAAGTTCGGGGGTAACAGCAGGCGCCTCCGGTACCTGCCCCCCAACTGGAACTACTGGCGGCTCCTCAACTGCTGCGCTGGTAGGTGCTCTAGCTGCGGCACGTACTCCTCGTCGGCCTCTGCCTATTCCCCTAGTGACATCTGCTCCGGGGGTAACGTAATCAGCAACTGCAGCTCGTGTCATCACCATCTATGAGAGAATGGAATGATAAAAGTTCAAACTTCGAGATCAATGAATTCGCACGATAGAAATAAAAGAAGTACGATTGCCCTACTAGTTTTGTAGCCTCTCGAGGATAAGTATAGACGTCTCCATACCGATCCGCAATACTTTACTAAACTCGCTTATGACTCGTAGTACCTATGAACCTAGAGCTCTAATACCAACTTGTCACGACCCAACTTTTCCCTCCGTTTGGTACTGTGATGGCACCTAGTCTTAGGGATTAGGTAAGCGTAACATTAATTGAAACAACATTATTTAAATAACATCTAACAAGTTAAATAGAAATCTCTTACAATTCCCAAAACCGGTAGTACAAGCCATAAGCTCTACAGAGTGTTCGCTAGAAAACTTCTAAATACAACTATCCATAAATAAGAATATACAGTGCAAAACAAAAACTTAAAGGCGACTCTGAAGCCTACGAACGCAGCGGCAGGTTTACCTTGAGTCTCCGCAGCAACAGTCCACACAGCTAGCTAACGAACAGAAGAGTAGCATGAGCACACGACAGCGGTGCCCAGTAAGTATCAAGACTAACCTCAGTGGAGTAGTGACGAGGAACAGTCAAGACACCCACTGGTCTAATAAACTAAATGGCTACAAGTATATGAACAACAGGAGTATGATGTCTACATAAGGACTATGCAATATGGCTCACAATACAGTAATGGCATTAAGGAAGGAAACAACAAGTATCAGCGGAATATCATGAAAATGACACAGATAAAGTGAATGGAACACAACCTAAATCCGGAATCACAAATACAACAAGGACAAATAATAACCCAGCAATTACAACCGCTTTTACATCAGGTTTTAGCCAATACCTCCACGAGGTACTGAACCTCAGACAAATCACAACTCACGAGTCTCAATACCTGAACCCTAACACTTGGCATCCTGTGCCCTCATAACACTTCATAACTGCACTGACGACTCACGTGTCAATAGAGCCATTCTCACATAGAAGGCAAGTAAACAAGGGTGAGAAACTATGCTCAACAATATCAAGAACACCTCTTATCCGATAAGAGTGCTTAACTACGTGTATGTTTGTGCAAGTGTCCTACCATAGTCCATAATACCAAATAAGCTTAAGGAAAAAGAATGGACAACACGTAGAATATTGTCTCACAGTTTTCACAAGATAAAGCTCATACATATACGTATACCACTACATAAATATCAACATCAAGAATGTCCCCAAGCCACAAGACATCACAAATCAATCCCTGACACAGCCCACCTTGTCTCGCCACGTGTGCAATAATAAAGTAAGTGCCCGCCTTGTCTCACCACACGTGCATAACAATGTTCCCACCTTGTCTCGCCACATACGCAAGCTCTCTCTCTCTCTCTATATATATATATATATATATATATATATATATATATATATCCCGCCTTGTCATGTCGCATGTGCAAATATCAATAGTAACAATAGCACGGCAGAAACCTCATGCAACCCCATGACAACAACCTCACGGCAGAAAACTCGTGCATCACAATAATAACAACCGCACGGCAGAAACCTCGTGCATCACCACAACAAGTACAACCACAGCATGGTAATAATACAAAGTATGGCAAGTAAATCAACTCAAGAACTTTTAAATCACAAGAAACGGGAGAACCAATTCACAAGGAATAACCACAGTAAGAAATGCTAGGCGTAAAAAGAACAGCTCAACAAAGGGAAAACTAATATGTAGCAACGATTCCACAATATACACTTCAACAACAGGGAAGCTAACACGAATCAAATAATTCCAAATAAAACAAGTCGTCTAAGATATATGATATCTAAACTTCTTTTAAGGTTGAGGATATTACGAAGAATATTCAACAATTCAATTAAGGATAAACAAAAAAAATATAATCATAACCTCAATTAAGACTGAACAATTATAGGATGAAATAATATTAATTCCACATAAAGATAAGCAGTTATGAAAAGATAGCATGACATTAGAGGAGGTAAAATCTTCAGTTAAGTCTAATAAGAGTCAAATAGGCAATAAGAGTGAATCTTGAAGTAATTAATTCCAATTAAAGCATATAGAAGTGAAACTAGTAAATAGGAACTTAATCATATCAAGAACAATTTCATACTCGGTGAATATAAGGACCTAAGAATCCTAAAAGGCCAGCGTTCCACAAATAAGTCCGAGCACGTACTCGTCACCTCGCGTACATGGACTACAATCAACATAGAAGACTCAAATCCTAAGGAGAAACCCCCACAGAAGGTTAGGCAAGATACTTACCTCGAACCAAGCTCAATCAGTCCGTAAGAATGCCCGTTTCTCAATTATCCGACTCTGAATGGCCCAAATCTAGCCACACACAATTGCGTATCATGAATACAACCATAATAGACTCATCTAATTAATAAAATCAATACTTTAACAAAAATCCTGAAATCCGCCCTAAAAAGTCGACCCACGTCTCGAAATCGGGTAAAAGTCACAACATACGAACACCCATTCACTCACGAGTCTAACCATACAAAAGTCATCAAATTCCGATATCATTTCGTCCCTCAAATCGTGATTTTCATTTTGAACTTTTTCTTCAAAAACCACCATTTTCCTCGACTCAAAACACAAATTAAATGATAAAAATGAAGATAGAATCATGGAAATAAATAAATTCTAGGTGAAGAACACTTACCCAATCGATTTACTTGAAAAACCGAGAAAGAATCGCTTAAAACCGAGCTCTAGAACTCCAAAAATGTTAAAACTGGCTAACCCTCGGAATAGAGAACTTATATTCTGCCCGGGTGTTTATGCATCGCGAACGCGGAAGAGAAATCGCACTCACGAAGAAGAAAAAATGAAAGCTGCCCAGTTGTGCTTCGCGAACGCGACAACACGTTCGCGAACGCGGAGAGGAAAAATCTAATGGCCCAATGACTGCTCTTCACGAACACACGAAGTAGTCCGCGAACGCGAAGAGTTGAATGGCATAGCTAACCGAATGCGTAAGCGACACGCGAACGCATTAGCGACATGTGAACGCGTTAGCGACACGCGAACGCATAAGCGTCACGCGAGCGTGTGATAGGGAATGCGAACGCGAAGAAGGGGGTGGCAGAACTTTGTGAACGCGAGAGGGTGACTGCGAACACGACGAGGAAATATTTCACCCTCCAAAATAACACTACGCGAACGCGAAGGAAAGGACGCGAACGCGATGAAGGAAACCAGATGACCGATAACAGCAGTTCAAAATAGGAGGAAATGACCCATAGCCCATCCAAAACACACCCGAGGCCCCTGGGACCCCGTATAAACACACAAACAAGTTCCATAACCTAACACGGACTCGCTCGGGGTCTCAAATCACATCCAACAATGCCGAAAATACAAATTGCACCACGAATCGAACTTATGAACTTTCAAAACTTCCAACTTCGAAAACTCGTGCCGCAACCAATCGAACCAACCCGGAATGACGTCAAATTTTGCAGGCAAGTCCTCCAAACATTTGACCTTCGCCATTTCAAGCCTAAATCAGCTACAGACCTCAAATTCACAGTCCGGACATGCTCCTAAGTCCAAAATCACCTAACGGAGCTAACGGAACCGACGGAACTCCATTCCGGAGGTGTCTTCACACAGTTTCGACTACGGTCAAAATTCTAAGACTTAAGCTTCCGTTTTAGGGACCAAGTGTCCCAAATCACTCCGAATCATCCGGTAATTGAATTCAACTATGCACGCAAGTCAATACACATGATACGAAGCTACTACGAAGCTGCTCAGGGACGTATGCCACCGGACGGGACTTACATTCTAAAAACGACCGGTCAGGTCGTTACAAAGGGGTCGGCTCCGATACTTACTATGGGCTACAAATAAAATACCAATGATATAATTTAGGAAGGACTACGTAGAACGGCTGTAAGCTCAATATCATATAATAAGTAAACAATTCTTTTGTTAACAAGAAATTTCCAAATTTATTTTTCATCGTTTATCATTTTGTATCTTAGGCCAATAAAGCAATATCAATTATCATAAATTCCAAAGCAACCAATTCAATCATGCACAAATCATGATGAGATTGTACGGCCCGATCCAACATAATATTTAAATTGTGCACTGTCGAGGGTCAAACGACATGAACCATAGATGCATCATTCTGCTACCGAGGCGTTCAGCCAGCTCCATAAAAGAGAAAACACATTAAATAACCAAATCAAGATTTATTAATGGGCAAATATTCAAAGAATTTCAAATTCCCATTTAACGGTCAAGTAAATGAAGTTTAACCTTTTTACGATTCCTTTATCGAATTTCTAAATGTTTTAACAATTAATTTAACACGTAAGGCACAACATTGCAAGTACAACATGATATGGGTCCTAGACTACCCGGACATAAGTATAATAGTAGCTACGTACGGACTCTCGTCACCTCGTGCGTATGTAGCCCCCCAACAAATAGAAGCACGTAATGATTTGATTCACCTATGGGGTTAATTCCCTCTTACAAGGTTAGAAAGGAAACTTACCTTGCTCCGAAGTTCCATAGCCAGCTCCTAAGCCTTTCAAACGACTCAATTCGATGCTTAACGCTACGAAACTATTCAATAAATGTGCAAATAAATAAAAATATACCCTAATACACATTATAATTCAATTTACAACAATTTCCAACTCAGCTCGAAAAGTCGATAAAATCACCCTCGGGCCCACATGCCCGGATTCCGAAAATTTTCGAAGATAAACATTATCCATAACCCCACAAACTCAAATATATAATTTATTCTCAATTTCATGCCCAAATTCGTGGTCAAAATCCAAAATATCAAATTCTAGGTTTTCTACCAAAATCCCACAATTTTCCCAAATTTTCCTCCTTAAATCCACATATAAACTTTACATTTATCTCAAAACAAGTAGGAAACTACTTACCTTGTGTTACATGATGAAGACTCCTCAAAATCGTCCAATAACCGAGCCCCACAAATCCCAAATGAAAATGAAGAAAAGACCAAGTTCGATCCCTTACGTTCTACCCAGTTTCCGCTTCTGCGGATCTCCCATCGCTTCTCTAATCCAAGGCTTCCATCCCATTTCTGCATATGCGGTCTCCCATGCACAGTTACGCATCTGCGGATATGCTTCTGCACCTGTGCCCCCAAGCTTTCTCTCAATCTCGCACCTACGACGCACCTCCGCATCTGCGATCTCGCAGGTAAGAACAACCCTTCACAACTGCGGTCACTGCCCAGCTTTGCCCAAACCACACCTGTGACCTTTTCCTCGCTTCTGCGGTCACGCACCTGCGGTCAAACTTGCGCAGGTGCGATTACACCAGAACTAGTGCACTTCAGTAATTCCTTAAGTCCAAAACTTACTCTGTTAACCATCCGGGACCCACCCGGTGGCCCTGGAACCTTAACCAAATATACTAACATGTCGCAAAACACATTACGAACTTAGTCGAGCCTTTAAATCACATCAAACGACGCTTAAAACACGAATCACCCTCCAATTCAAACTTAATGATCTTTAGAACTTCAAATTTCTACCTTCGATGCCGAAACCTTTCAAATCACATCCGGTTGACCTCAATTTTTGCACACAAGTCATAATTGACATTACGGACCTACTCCAACTTCTGGAATCGGAATCCAACCCCGATATCAAAAATTCCACCCCCGGCTAAACTTCTCAAAAACCTTCAAATTTCCAACTTTCGCCAAATGACCCCGAAATGACCTACGGGCCTCCAAATCCACATCCGGATGCTCTCCCAATACCATAATCACCATACGGAGCTATTCCCAAACTCATAATCCCAAACGGAAATCGATAGCGTTGAAATGCACTTCAACCCAAATATATAAAATCCTTACAAAAATACCAACTTCCACAATAGGCGCTGAAATGCTCCCGGGTCATCCAAAACCCGATCTGGACATACGCACAAGTCCAAAATTATCATACGAACATGTTGGAACCTTCGAATCCCGATTTCGAGGTCGTTTACTCAAAAATCACTTCTTAGTAAATTCTTCCAACCTAAAGCTTCCGAAACGAGAATTTGCTTTCTCAACCAACTCCGGATTTCCCGAAATTCAATTCCGACCACACGTACAAGTCATAATACCTTAAGTGAAGCTGCTCAGGGCCTCAAACCGTTGAACGATGTGCTAGGGCTCAAAACGACCGGTCGGGTCGTTACATTCTCTCCCACTTAAACATATGTTCGTCCTCGAACGTGCTAAGAACTGCTCCAGAGTTGTCTTAAATCACTGTTTAACACCTCGTGCACCTACCCGTGCTACCACAACTCAGTTGAGCACATTAGCTCAAGCAAATCTGAAGATCCTCCCCTTTATTTAGGCAAATAAGCCTTAGATCTGAATTCCAACATACGAACATTGTTTCAATCACTACACGATGTACCAATACATGATTGTATACTCTCACTAAATTCACACCATGCACTGCATTATTCACATGACCATAATAACAACCTCTGACGACAATAGCCAAAATCCCACGAATCTGATGCTCACAACACACCTCATGACACATATAAGTCTTGTTCCAACTCTTGAAATTCCACAACAGAGAAGATGTGTAGAACTCATAGCCACATGTCAAATTACAATTTATGGAGTCTTTCCTACCGACAAGAACCATTACCTCATTCTGGACTAAATAACAATATTTACTCTTTAAATGCCTTATATAAATCTTACTGATCCTATGTCCAATAATCTCGTCTCACCCAGTACAAGCTACTCAGGCAATAAGCCACCTCAGACACTGCCAAAAGGCTCGTATGATGCCACAATGTGCTAACATGCTACAAACTCGAATGTGATACATAAGGAAAAACGAACTCTGGAAAGAGTTACTCAACCCACGTAGCTAATTAAACAACCGAAAGGATGTTAGGAACCTTCCTCAGGAAATGAGAGGCAAAACACCCATAATAGGTATGGGAAACTGTACTCAATATCACACTGTTGTGGCGTGCAACCCGATCCAACCATGATACCGTTGCGGCATACAACCTGGTCTAACCATGATAACCGTGGCGGCATACCACCCGATCCAAACAACATATCTGTGGTGGCGTGCCACCCGACCCAACCATATACTTGTGGCGGCGTGCCACCCGATCCACACATGGCAATAAATATGGAAGTACCCATCAAGCCAAAATGCTTATACCTACAAAATACCCGAATGTCAACCATAAGCATGCCAAGTTCATAATACAAATCCTGGGGAGACGGATAGCATCATAAGCTACAAAACTCAAGCACGACTAACATGCGATAAATGACCTGCATCTCGAGAGCCATCCTGCTCATATAACACCACAATTATACGTGATCTCAATACAAGTACGAATAATCAAACCGCCTCACAACCCACATGGCACAATAGAGACTATACAGAAGGCCGATAACAGAAATAACATACAAGGCCCGAAGACCCCTCCGAAAACAATGCTATGCTGAAATGAACACATCCGGCCTGATATAGAGCCCACATTCACATTTAGATCCATCCACAAACCTCAAGTCAATTCTGATCGTACCGCACTAGGCTAATAACCTTTTAAGTATCCACAACAACCTTGTTTTTCATGACATATAAGAATAGCTGTCAAATCCGGAACAAACTTCCACAATTCATAACCAACTGAATAGAGCGCCTTTCAGGCCTAAACTCTCACATTAGCGATAGTACCAAATCTCCGTACTTGGTTTCAAATCTTTAATCAATAAAGTGACTACATGTCACACTTATACAATCTTTCTGTGGGATACGCTCCCACGAACTTCCGCACCAGGTAACAAGTCTGCAAATCCATACCACCGGCCACACTAATGCTGTAAAGCAAATCAAGAAGCCGCAAATCAGTACACAAAGCCTCTTACACAGGACATCGATCTCAGGTGACGCTAAAGACAATACCATCTTACTCTAAACATCAGAATTCTTCCCTGACCATCCGAGCTCATGACATTCTTGTCAATACCGAACCACAACCTTGATCCTCAGCTTCAAATTCCCATGCTTCTCACTGCACCTAATCATGCCAATGCGCAAGAGTATAAGAATTTCATCATAACTCCTGAACCACTAATAGATACACACTTCATCATATAGGAACCTCTCACTTGACTCATTTTAGGAGAACCATTGCAACATGTGACTGAATTCTCATAACCGCAAAAAATACAACCCCAAATAGGGGTCTAATCCACTATGTCTCTTCCGGGATCCATTTTTACACAACAGGCCATATGAATCGAATACCTCCCAAATCAACCAAGTTAGGGTGGTGCTCAAGCCTAAGTGTACAATCACAAACCACGTGTATAACTTCACGTTGGAGAAACCGGTCACTGCCATAACCATGTTGATTCGACCATTACCAACCGAGCCACTTCTTCTAATTTACTTCGGACTTGACTTTAGAATAATAATAATAATAGCTCCATTCAAAACATCATAAACACAAATCCGCACTCATCCTGAGTGACCTTATTTCACAAGACCACGTTGTCTCCAAAACCCACGAACCATCACATACCCTCTTTATGCGCATATTCGCATCTTCAACTGGTACACCCATTCTGAAAATCCCTCTATGAATCCGAAGTTATTTTCTCCCATTCCTCCAATGCCACAATGTAGACCGAAGATAACGTAGAACACTCCAAGCCACTTTTCATAATCCACTGCAAAAGCTCAATACTTAACCATACCACTGGCTCGAAATCCTTAGGCCGCTTTGAACCCACTAGAACTATTGTTGAGACTCACCCACTCTAACTTGTTCCCAATTATGATCAAACTCCAAGGCCCTGCTGGCACATGAACACCCTCTCAAAGAAGCAACTGGATGAATTCTTTTCCTTGTACATCACATCCACACGAAGCATAGACTCTAAGTCTTCCCAAACCTGAACATGAATCGATAAAATATAACACATATTCCTCAAATCCTTGAATCAAATCACCACTAATGTTCTCTTTCCTTAGTCGTAACAACCCATCAATATGCCGATAACCAGAAACCTCACAAGTAGACAACTATGCAATCAAATCGTAGGCGGTGGGGCTCTCCCACTTAAGCTTGAGGCTACCATTACATGACCCTGGAACCTACCAAGATTCCTTCTTCCTTAGTGACATGACCTTGCGCAATCGACCCGCCAAATTCCTCGAAATATTCCTGTTAACCATTTCATGCATGCTTTGAATCACTAGACACATTTACATATTCGACCTCTTACCGGATAACCAGTAAAATTCTTCGTAGGAGCTCCATCAACACCACACAACAGTTAACCTGCTCACCAGAAATAACCCACCTATGGAAATTCCATTCCAACATCTTCCAACAACGCTGCACCGAGTATCATTACCACGAAACTAATAACCCATCCTGAGCCCGTGCTCGTTCACCAGCCGTACAAGTGCGTTCACTTCTCATGGACATCAACTAAAGGTGCGACAATACGTTCCAATACAAAGTCATATTGTATCCTTCTTCATATCATGCAACTCCTTTCCGTCGTATCCAACCCTTCTCCGTATAGCAGCCAATATTCCAAATTAAGTTCGTAGACTTAGTCACTGTCCACCATGAGTTCCAAATCACTCTAAACTTTCCTCAATGCGTGTAGCTATCCCACCACAGAACCCATCTGATACTCTGCCACTCTCCCACTTTGTCACACCCTCTCCTTTAAGCAACTACTCGACTTCTGCTTCTCACACTTGGCCTTCTAGAAACTTAAACGCGATAAGAAACCTCCCATATGTCTTTCCTCATCCTTCGCTGCCCAGTTGTTGCCTTAAATCAAAATCTATCTCTTCAGGACTTGAACCAATCGATCGCTACCAACTTTAAACCTTTCCGACGATCATCTTCCTTGAGCCCTCAACTCTCGGATCACCGATTAAGTCCTGAACCACTATACACTGCGATCTCTTACGGCCGCTTCCCTACCACTATTTCATACTACCCTGCCCCAAAGGCAAATTGATGAAGACCATAACATCGGCGAACTTAACAGATTCAATCCAGGGCGACAACACCACATCACAGATGAAAATTCCACCATGCTCGAAATACCAAGTCTCGTTACTCCGTCAACCCAAACCTGAACATTAATAGTCTGACTGCCTTTACTTCACCGGAAATAAAATACTGGATCTCTGAATCATACACTGAGTAAACCTCCTTCTAAGTCATTCACTGCTTCGATGCATAGACAAACATCCTACCATTACACAAACACGGTGTGATAGCAATGCACGAATCGTCATAACAATCAATGCCAAACCTCAAAACAATAGGTAATACGGATACTGAGCTGCAATGATAGAACGTCCTTCCGCAAGGCGACGACAATAGCCCAATCAAATACGCAGGGAGAAACATCCTGCACCACATCTATAGTACCATTAAAATTCCTCGATTCCCAATTTATAACAAGCGCTTCACGTCGCCTAAGACTGAATAGGAAGGGAATGAAGGCATAAGCCTCAAAGGAACAGAATCGTACGATGAGGAATCAAGAAGGGAAATGCTCCTAACATTCTTGTAGCCTCTCAAAGATGAGTACAGACGTCTCCATACCAATCCGCAAGACTCTACTAGACTCGCCCATGACTCGTGAGGCCTAAGTGAACCTAGTGCTCTAATACTATGTTGTCACGACCCAAAATCCATTAAAGGTCATGATGGCGCCGGACACCGCTATCAGGCAAGCCAAAAATAAATACTTAATTTAGTTCTCATTTTAAATATTTTTTAAATCATATTTCCTTCAATTAAATAGTAAAACATGGAACTTACAGTGTAAATAATAATATTTTTAAAAATTTCAATACAGGACAACCCAAATCACCCCAAAACCCTGTGTTTCGAGTGCATGAACCTCAACTAGGAATGTAAAATAAAATACAACATCTGTCCGGAATACAAATTCGGACAGGAAAAAATATAAATACTCTGAAGGAGACTCTGCTAGTTGCGGACTCGTAATGTGAAATGCAACTCACCTAAATCCCCACAATGACAGCGCCTCTGCGCCCACAAGGCCACTAGGCATATATGCACCTACACAAGAATTTTCACCAAGTGTAGTATGAGTACGTAAATCAACGCGTACCCAGTAAGTATCCCGCCTAACCTCGAAGAAGTACTGACGAGGGGTCGGCTCCGACACTTACTATGGGATATAAATAAAATATCAATGATATAATTTAGCATGGACTGCATAGAACGGCTGTAAGCTCAATATCATGAAATAAGTAAACAATTCTTTTGTTAACAAGCAATTTCCAAATTTATTTTTCATTGTTTATCATTTTGTATCTTAGGCCAATGAAGCAATATCAATTATCATAAATTCCAAAGCAACCAATTCAATCATGCACAAATCATATCGAGGACGTACGGCCCGATCTAATATTATATTTAATATGTGCACTGCCGAGGGTCAAACGGCATGAACCATAGATGCATCTATCTGCTACCGAGGTATTCGGCCCGCTCCACAAAAGAGAAAACACATTAAACAATCAATTCGAGATTTATTAAGGGTAAAATATTCAAAGAATTTCCAATTCCCATTTAATGGTCAAGTAAATGAAGTTTAACCTTTTTACAATTCCTTTATCGAATTTCTAAATGTTTTAAACAATTAATTTAACACGTAGGGCACAACATCGCAAATACAACATGATATGGGTCATAGACTACCCAGACATAAGCATAATAGTAGCTACGCATGGACTCTCGTCACCTCGTGCATACGTAGCCCCCAATAAATAGAAGCACGTAATGATTTGATTCACCTATGGGATGAATTCCCTCTTACAAGGTTAGAAAGGAGACTTACCTCGCTCCAAAGTTCCATAGCCGGCTCCCAAGACTTTTAAACGACTCAATTCGTTGTCCAATGCTCCGAAACTATTAAATAAATATGCAAATCCATAAAAATATACCCTAATACTCATTATAATTCAATTTACAACAATTTTCAACTCCGCTCGAAAAGTCGATAAAATCACCCTCGGGTCCACGTGCCCGGATTCCAAAACTTTTCAAAGGTAAACATTACCCATAACCCCACGAACTCAAATATATAATTTATTCTCAATTTCATGCCCAAATTCGTGGTTAAAATCCAAATTACCAAATTCTAGGTTTTCTACCGAAATCCCACAATTTTCCCTAATTTTCCTCCTTAAATCCACATATAAACTTTACATTTAGCTCACAACAAGTAAGAAACTACTTACCTTGTGTTACATGATGAAGACTCCTAAAAATCGTCCAAGAACCGAGTCCTAAAAATCCCAAATGAAAATGAAGAAATGACCAAGTTCGATCCCTTATGTTCTTCCCAGTTTTCGCTTTTGCGGATTACTCGACCGCATCTACAGTCCCTCTTCTGCGATCCAGGGTTTCCAGCCCATTTCCGTATATGCGGTTTCATATGCTTCTGCACCTGTGCCCCCAGCCTTTCTCTCAATCTCGCACCTGCGATGCACCTCCGCATCTGCGACCTCGCAGGTGCGGACAATACTTCGCACATGCGGTCACTGCGCAGTTTTTCCCAAACCACACCTGTGACCCTTTCCTCGCTTTTGCGGTCACGCACCTACGGTCAAAGTTGCGCAGGTGCGATTACACCAGAACTGGCGCACTTCAGCCATTCCTTAAGTCCACAACTTGCTCCGTTAACCATCCGGGGCCCACCCGGGGCCCCCGGAACCTTAACCAAATATACCAACATGTCCCAAAATACATTACAAACTAAGTTAAGCATTAAATCACATCAAACAACGCTTAAAACACGAATCACCCTCCAATTCAAACTTAATGAACTTTAGAACTTCAAACTTCTACCTTCGATGCCGAAACCTATCAAATCACGTCTGATTGACCTCAATTTTTGCACACAAGTCATAATTGACATTATGGACCAACTGCAACTTCCGAAATTAGAATTCGACCCCGATATCAAAAACATCTGACCCCGATATCAAAAAGTCCACCCCGGCCAAACTTCTCAAAAAAACCTTCAAATTTCCAACTTTCGCCAAATGACAACGAAATGACCTACGGGCCTCCAAATCTACATCCAGACACGTTCCCCAATACTAGAATCACCATACGGAGCTATTCCCATACTCATAATCCCAAACGGACATCGATAGCATTGAAATGCACTTCAACCCAAATTTATGAAATCCTTCCAAAAATGCCAACTTCTACAATAGTCGCCAAAACGCTCTCGGGTCATCCAAAACCCGATCCGGACATACGCCCAAATCTAAAATCATCATAAAAACTTGTTGGAACCTTCGAATCCCGATTCCGAAGTCGTTTACTCAAAAATCATACCTTAGTAAATTCTTTCAACTTAAAGCTTCCAAAACGAGAATTTTCTTTCTAAACCAACTCTGGATTTTCCGAAATTCAATTACGACCACACGTACAAGTCATAATACCTGAAGTGAAGCTGCTCTGGGCCTCAAACTGCTGAACGACACACTAGGGCTCAAAATGACCTGTCGGGTCATTACAGCATGTATGTTAAGTTCACACCATGTTCTGAAAACATGATAGTTTATATGTCTTTTGATGTTTATATTGTCTTAGGATCCATATATTTTGGCATCACCATGCTGCCAACTACCATGGCAGTAGCTTTGCGTTGTATATATGTGTAACAACCCAACTTGTCGTTTTATGAATTTACGCTCCGTTCAGTGACTTAAGGTCGTGAGCAGCTTCGTAATATGTATTATGACCCGCGGATGTGGTCGAGTTTGATTTTCGAAAGATACGGAATTAAATTAAAAGAACAATTCTTATTTAGAATCTTAAATGGAAAAAGTTGATCAGAGAGTTGACTTTTGAGAAACGACCCCAGGATGGAATTTTGATGATGTCAATAGCTTCGTATGGTGATTTTGGACTGAGGTGTGTGTCCGGATTTGGATTTGGAAGTCTGTAGGACAATTCGACACATTTTGGCGAAAGTTTGAAAATAGAAGATTTTTGGAAAGTCCGACCGAAGGTTAAATTTTTGATAACGAGGTCATATTTTGATTCCGGAAATGGAAATAGCTCCATTACGTCATTTATGACTTGTATGCAAAATTTAAAGTCATTCCGGATTGATTTTTGATACATTTCGGCGCAAAATATAGAAGTTGGAAGAATTGAAAACTCATAATTCGATTCGATGCGTGATTCGTAATTTTGGCGTTGTTTGACATAGTTTCAAGCCTCGACTAAGTTCGTATTGTATTTTGGGACATGTTGGTGTATTTGGTTGAGGTCCCGGTGGCCTCGGACGAATTTCGGATGGTTAACGGATCGATTTTTGGACAATTGGAGCTGCTGGAATTTTGATTTCTGGTATTCTCGCTTCTGCGGATGCTTCATTGCAGAAGCGAGGTGCTTCTCACAAAATCAAGTGAAGGGAGCTGGAGAGAAGACCGCAGATGCAGCAACAATCGCATAGAAGCGTAAGTGCAGGTGCGGCCACTGTGCTCGCGGAAGCGGAGGCAGCGCAAGTGCGCATCTTGGCTCGCAGAAGAGGCTCCATAGATGCGGCGACTCATCCGCAGGTGCGAAACTGGGCAAAAAAACATTTAAGGACCTAAAATGGTTATTTTGCCATTTTCGATTGAGATTTGGAGCTCGGTTTTTGGGCACTTTTGGAGAAGTTCTTCAAGACTTTGACTTGGGTAAGTGTTCTATATCCTAAAGTGATTATATTTCATGAATCTATAGTTATATTCATCGTTTAATTCGAGTTTAATGGAGGAAATGAGAATTTTTGTAAAAACTTTTCAAAAATGGAAATTCAAGATTTGGAGGACGATTTATAATTGGAATTCGATGAAATTGGTATGGTTGAACTCGTACCGGAATGGGTGTTCGAATTTCGTAAAAATAATGTCGTTTTCCGAGAGGCGATCCCCGCACTGACTTTTATTGACTTTTTGGAATAAATTTTTAACTCGACGTACTATTACTTGGAATTATTTTCGATGAATTTTAATGAAGTTATACAATTAATTTTGATAGATTTGAGTGGTACGAAGGTCAATTCAAGTAAGAAGGTAATTTTGGAATATTGGCATAACTTCAAAAAGGTAAGTATCTTGCCTAACCTTGAGTGGGGGAATTACCCCTTTAGGCATTGAGTCTTATGTGCAATTTGTGAAATTGAAAACCATGTAAGCGAGGTGACGAGTACGTGCTTGGTTTATATGTGCAAATTACATTGGTTAAGATCCTTAGACGCCCCTATGTATTAAATTGGAAATTATTGTCACTTATTAAATCTTTTAATTGTCTCGCCTAAATCCTTGTTTTGTTGGATTTGTTTTCATATGATGATTTGGTGTGATTGCCACCTTGATTTTTATGTGAAATATTACTTTGTTGAGTTGTTTGCTCCCGGATATAATTGTTAAGATTTTGTGCACATTATGGTCGAGCCATGGGCTCCTTATTGTGGAAAATAATGTATTGTTGAATTTGGTGGCGAGTTATAATATTTGAGCACTGGATGTGCAATCTGTGATAAATTATAATATTTGAGCACTTAATGTGCAATCTGTGATAAATGGTAATATTTGAGCACATGATGTGCAATCTGTGATAAATGGTAATATTTGAGCACATGATGTGCAATCTGTGATAAATTATAATATTTGAGCACTTGATATGCAATCTGTGATAAATCGTAATATTTGAGCACTTGATGTGCAATCTGTGATAAATTATAATATTTGAGCACTTGATATGCAATCTGTGATAAATCGTAATATTTGAGCACTTGATGTGCAATCTGTGATAAATGGTAATATTAGAGCACTTGATGTGCAATCTGTGATAAACTATAATATTTGAGCACTTGATGTGCAATCTATGATAAATGGTAATATTTGAGCACTTGATGTGCAAATCTGTGACTAGTTGTAATATTTGAGCACTTGAGGTAAAATTTATGAGATGTGATATTAGCACGTTATATTGTTGGGAAGTGTTTNCGGAACAACCTAACACCAAACCTACACGTGCCGGTGTAGGATTGATTAACGGGTAAATCACTGTGTTAATGTGATGAGACTGTTTCCCCTTACATGGGATGAGATTAGTGTGTTGAGATGTTTTCCCTTTAAATGGGATGAGATTATTGCTAGCTAGATGTGATGTAATGTCGACCCACAAGGCATTGTGGTGATACGGCTTAGCCGATCGGGCTGAGATCGGATGCCATGTCGCAAACATGGTGGTATTGTGAGTGTATGTCTCGAGGTGAGATGACTTATCCAGTCGTGCTGAGATCGGACTCCGTGCTAAAACACGGTGGTATATCGATGCTAAAGATCTCCCAACTTAAATTACCGAAACCTACTTGAAATTTACGATTGCCCTAATGTGTCACTTTGATACCGTTTGAGTCTCTTATTGATATCATGTTTTATTCACAGTTTACTATTGCTCGTTCTA
Organism: Nicotiana otophora; assembly: GCA_000715115.1. Classification (NCBI taxonomy): domain Eukaryota; kingdom Viridiplantae; phylum Streptophyta; class Magnoliopsida; order Solanales; family Solanaceae; genus Nicotiana; species Nicotiana otophora. The sequence continues at coordinate 24,329 of AWOL01S0003047.1, read as the reverse complement.
TTGAGAGGGTGCTTAGTTTTGCATACTAGTACTATTCTATATGTACTAACGTCCCTTTTGTTGGGGCCACTGCATCTTTAATGGCTTCATGTGGTTCCATTGCAGGTGGTATTGATGAGTGATAGTAGCACACCCTCTCCTCAGCTAATTTGGTGAGCCCCACTTCATTTCGGGGTCTTGTATCTTCTATCTTTTGAACATAGCATTTTGAGGTATAGCCGGGGCATTGTTGCTGGTACTATCAGAGCACTCTTTTGTTCCTATAAGAGGCTCCGTAGACATAGTGTTTGTTGTGTCTATTTTGGGGAAGTTTTAACTAAAACTGTTGTAATTTTATCATCTGTTTCACTTTACATATGATTGTACAATATACTATTTTGAAAACTTGTTAATGACATTGTTACATCCGGCATTTCGTACGTTAAAGTTTCGCCGTAAGTTAATCGACGTAAGCTCGGGAATGAGATTATTTGTGAGGTTATAAGCATTTATGCTATTTATAACAGGCGATAAGTAAGTGCCGTGAAGGTTAGAGGGTAAACGAATCAAAGAAAATGAGTTTCATTGAAGGTTATCAATTTGGGATAAAATACGGTATGAACTATAATACCCGGTATTTATGGACTAGTTTCATACAAGCTACAACATGACCATGATAGTAAGGTGTATAAAGTGTGTTAAAAGTGATTAGTATTTTAAGAAATTTGAGATAAGTCTTAATTATGTGGTTAATTGGTTAATTATTAGATTAGTAGGGGATTAAAAAGTTAATGAAGGAAATAAGTGGATAATTATTGGTGGGCAATTCCCCCCCCCCACACCAAACGTGGCAGCAAGTTATGCCCCATTTGTGACTCTTTACTTACATTACAAGGTGGCACATTTAGAGGGACGTTTGGATAAGTCATCCCCTAAGTGGGGCCCAAATCCGCTAAGATAAAAGATATTTCAAAATTAACAAAGAGAGATATATCTAATCTTCATAGCAATGTAAATTGCTTCAGCAAACTCATACAAAATGATAGCAACGTGATTTGCTACAAAATTCATACAAGACTACTTAGCAACGTGAGAATTGCGATTCTAAGAAAACACGGTACAATATCTTTTAAGAATATCATATGGATTTTTTCCTACTCCGATCCGTTGTTACGTGTTTCGTCGCGATTGGCGTGTGTTAGAGGGATTTTCAAAAGAATCGGTTCAGGTATGTTAAGGCTATCCCTTCTTTCATTTTGGCATGATCCATATGATACAACAAAATGAGCAAACGCACAACTTTCACAAATGGCTCTATTCTTAGAAGTACTAGTGATGCTTATGTTCTTGATTTCCCATGTGTCTTATTATTATATCTTTTGTTCATGGGTCTCAGAAAAATACGCAGTTGATAAAATTTATCCGAAGGCATATTGATCTTATAACATANATGACTCTATTCTTAAAAGTACTAGTGATACATATATTCTTGATTTCCCATGTGTCTTATGATTATATCTTCTGTTCATGAGTCTCAGAAAAATATGTAGTTGATAAAATTTATCCGAAAGCATATTAATCTTATGACATACCGAGAAATCTTATTAACTTACTTCTTATGCATTTCATTCATTTATACATGTACATTGACCCATGACCAGATGGTGTTATATACGCGTATATTATATATATATGGGATATGGGAAAAGGTTACGGCTGGTATACGTGATGATTTCGCCCACAAAGGCCGAGATGATATGACGGGATGCCCTCAGAGACTGGATGATGTTATGAACACATATACCTATGCATGATATGACATTTCTACGCACATGCATGACTTTATAAATATTTCAGGATTCACAAAGTTATGTAGACTTATAGGTGGATTCCTTTACTCCATGTTTCATTTATTTCTTTTTTGGACTGATTTGCATGCCTTACTTACTCGGTACATTATTTGTACTGACGTCTCTTTTGCCTTGGGACACTGTGTTTCATGCCCGCAGGTGCATGTAGACAAGATGACGGTCCCCCTTTTAGGATCCTTGATCAGCAAGAGTTGGTGTGCTCCACTTGATCTGGAGTTATTATTAGTTTTGGTACGCTACTTTTTTATGTAGATATGGGAGTATCGATTAGCCACCGATGAAGGGTAGGTCGGAACAACCTAACACCAAACCTACACGTGCCGGTGTAGGATTGATTAACGGGTAAATCACTGTGTTAATGTGATGAGACTGTTTCCCCTTACATGGGATGAGATTAGTGTGTTGAGATGTTTTCCCTTTAAATGGGATGAGATTATTGCTAGCTAGATGTGATGTAATGTCGACCCACAAGGCATTGTGGTGATACGGCTTAGCCGATCGGGCTGAGATCGGATGCCATGTCGCAAACATGGTGGTATTGTGAGTGTATGTCTCGAGGTGAGATGACTTATCCAGTCGTGCTGAGATCGGACTCCGTGCTAAAACACGGTGGTATATCGATGCTAAAGATCTCCCAACTTAAATTACCGAAACCTACTTGAAATTTACGATTGCCCTAATGTGTCACTTTGATACCGTTTGAGTCTCTTATTGATATCATGTTTTATTCACAGTTTACTGTTGCTCGTTCTATTGAGAGGGTGCTTAGTTTTGCATACTAGTACTATTCCATATGTACTAACGTCCCTTTTGTCGGGGCCACTGCATCTTTAATGGCTGCACGTGGTTCCATTGCAGGTGGTATTGATCAGTGATAGCAGCACACCCTTTCCCCAGCTGATTTGGTGAGCCTCACTTCATTTCGGGGTTTTGTATCTTCTATCCTTTGAACATAGCATTTTGAGGTATAGCCGGGGCATTGTTGCTGGTACTATCAGAGCACTCTTTTGTTCCTATAAGAGGCTCCGTAGACATAGTGTTTGTTGTGTCTATTTTGGGGAAGTTTTAACTAAAAATGTTGTAATTTTATCATCTGTTTCACTTTACCTATGATTGTACAATATACTATTTTGAAAACTTGTTAATGACATTGTTACATCCCGCATTTCGTACGTTAAAGTTTCGCCGTAAGTTAATCGACGTAAGCTCGGGAATGAGATAATTTGTGAGGTTATAAGCATTTATGCTATTTATAGCAGGCGATAAGTAAGTGCCGTGAAGGTTAGAGGATAAACTAATCAAAGAAAATGAGTTTCATTGAAGGTTATCAATTTGGGATAAAATACGGTATGAACTATAATACCCGGTATTTATGGACTAGTTCCATACAAGCTACAACATGACCATGATAGTAAGGTGTATAAAGTGTGTTAAAAGTGATTAGTATTTTAAGTAATTTGAGATAAGTCTTAATTATGTGGTTAATTGATTAATTATTAGATTAGCAGGGGATTAACAAGTTAATGAAGGAAATAAGTGGATAATTATTGGTGGGAAATCCCCCCCCCCAAACGTGGCAGTAAGTTATGCCCCATTTGTGACTCTTTACTTACATTACAAGGTGGCACATTTAAAGGGACGTTTGGATAAGTCATCACCTAAGTGGGGCCCACACCCACTAGGGTAAAAGATATCTCATAATTCACAAAGAGAGATATATCTAATCTTCATAGCAATGTAAAAAATTGCTTCAGCAAACTTTTACAAAATGATAGCAACGTGATTTGCTACAAAATTCATACAAGACTACTTAGCAACGTGAGAATTGTGATTCTAAGAGAACACGGTACAATATTTTTTAAGAATATCATATGGATTTTTCCCTACTCCGATCCGTTGTTACGTGTTTCGTCGTGATTGGCGTGTGTTAGAGGGATTTTCAAAAGAATCGGTTCAGGTATGTTAATACTATCCCTTCTTTCATTTTGGCATGATCCATATGATACAACAAAATGAGCAAACGCACAACTTTCACAAATGGCTCTATTCTTAGAAGTACTAGTGATGCTTATGTTCTTGATTTCCCATGTGTCTTATTATTATATCTTTTGTTCATGGGTCTCAGAAAAATACGTAGTTGATAAAATTTATCCGAAGGCATATTGATCTTATGACATACCGAAAAATCTTATTAACTTACTTCTTATGCATTTCATTCATTTATACATGTACATTGACCCGTGACCAGATGGTGTTATATACGCGTATATTATATATATATGGGATATGGAAAAAGGTTACGGCTGGTATACGTGATGATTTCGCCCACAAAGGCCGAGATGATATGACGGGATGCCCTCAGAGACTGGATGATGTTATGAACACATATACCTATGCATGATATGACATATCTACGCACATGCATGACTTTATAAATATTTCAGGATTCACAAAGTTATGTAGACTTATAGGTGGATTCCTTTACTCTATGTTTCCTTTATGTCTTTTTTGGACTGATTTTCATGCCTTACTTACTCGGTACATTATTTATACTGACGTCCCTTTTGCCTTGGGACACTGTGTTTCATGCCCGCAGGTGCATGTAGACAAGATGACGGTCCCCCTTTTAGTATCCTTAAAGAAGCATGAAAAGAATTACCCGACTCATGATTTGGAATTGGATGCAGTAATATATGCTTTGAAGATATGGTGGCACTACTTATACGGCGTCCATGTTGACAACTACAAAGATCATAAGAGTTTACAATACAGCTTCAAGCAGAAGGAGTTTAATTTGAGGCAGCGTAGGTGGCTTGAATTACTGAAAGACTGTAATGTCGAGATATTGTACCATCCTGGTAAAGCCAATGTTGTGGCAGACACTCTCAGCCGTAAGTCAATGGGAAGCTTAATACATATTGAGGCAGGCAGACAAGGGTTGACAAAGAGCTTCACCAGCTGGCCAATATGAGAATCAGATTGTTAGACTCTGACGACGGAGGTGCTACTGTGCAAAATACAGTAGAATCATCTTTGGTAGCCAAAGTAAAAGCACGACAATATGAAGATCCTACCTTAGTAAGATTGAAAGAGGGCATTCAGCAGTGTAAGATTACAGCTTTCGAGATCGGAGGAGATGGGACACTGAGATACCAGGGCCGATTATGTGTGCCTAGTGTGGCAGGGTTGTGAGAGAAGATTATGATTGAGATTCATCAGTCCTGATATTTTATCCATCCCAACTCGACAAAGATGTATCATGACGTTAAGGAGCAGTATTGGTGGGATACCATGAAGAAGTCTATCGCAGAATTTGTAGCCCAGTGTCCTAATTGTCAACAAGTAAAGATCGAGCATCAGAAAC